>VZUI01007178.1:0-92984 GCA_013401135.1 Cettia cetti | reverse complement strand
CCGTGGGAGCTCAGGATGAGGCTCCGTGGGAGCGCAGTTGGAGGCTCCGTGGGAGCGCAGTTGGAGGCTCCGTGGGAGCTCAGGATGAGGCTCCGTGGGAGCGCAGTTGGAGGCTCCGTGGGAGCGCAGTTGGAGGCTCCGCGCTCCCGCTCTGCCCGCTGCCGTGGCACGGCGCTTACCTGGCTCAGCTCAGCTCGGCCGGGGCTGGCTCCTGCCCTCCCTGCGCCCCGCACATCGCCCGCCCAGGCGGCCTCAGCGCCGCGGCCGCCCCGCTCCGGGGCTCGGCGCCGGGCAGACCTCCGGGCGCCGGCTGGCACCCATCCCCCTGCCTGCCCCGAGCCTCTCCAGAACGGCACTGCTGGGAAGGAGGGCCGGGGCTCATGTCTCCGGTGCTGTATCCACCCCTTCCCACCCTCTTGGGGTTCGGTCCTGCCAGTTCCACTTGTGGGCTGTCCTCACCACTTTGGGCCTTTCTACCGCTCCCCTTCTTGTGGCTCTGGATGTCACCACAGACACGCTTTTATGAGAGTGGGCTTGTGCAAGGCTTGTATAAAGCCTTCTCAGAAATACGAGGTCCTGTCATTTGTAAAACTAATAAAAATGTCCAATAATTTTTACAAGGGAAAAATGAGTCATTGGATGGCACATTTCTCATTACTGGCATTTTACAATTAAAATGAGCATCTATTGAATCAATCCAAAGC
Organism: Cettia cetti; assembly: GCA_013401135.1. NCBI lineage: Eukaryota > Metazoa > Chordata > Aves > Passeriformes > Sylviidae > Cettia > Cettia cetti. The sequence continues at coordinate 92,280 of VZUI01007178.1, read as the reverse complement.
TCTTATTGTTAGCAGACACTAATAACTTCCTGAGCTATTGAAGATACTTTTTTTCTGAAGAAACATGACCCTTTGCCACGGCATTTCTCGTTGAGAGTGGTATCCAGCTGAGACCAGCTCTGCTCAGCTCCTGCTGGAGGCTTTTCAAACACATCCTGATGAGACTGGTGGCTATAACTGGGTGGGAAATTGTTTTTAAGCCCTCAAAAATGTTCGAGATTTCAAAATTTTTCCCGCTCCACATGGGGACGAAACCAGAATTGTTCAACATTTTTTACCAAAAAAAAAAAAAAAAAGTCCTCATGGAAACCATCTCCGGAATAGCCAATAGCCACAGGTCACACTGAGCCGTGGAGCAGGGGCTGTGCTGGCATCAGCCAACTTCTGCTCCCAGGGTGGGACACCCATCCCGCACCTCGTGCCCTTTTCTGGTGAAAAATCGAATTCATTGAGACTTTCCCTGTTCGGCTGTGGCCACAATCTGCCCCACGCAGAACAAGCCAGGCCAGCAAAGTGGAGGCATCACCACCTCCAACGAGAATTCTGCAGCTGCTTGTGTTTTAGGGACAGTATTTGCAGTCAGAGCCTTTCTACCCATCTGCTGCTGCTTTCTGAAGGTCAGCCTCCCTCCAGGTGCCTCGGGGTGGATCCTGGTCACCAGAGGCACCACCTGCTTTTTGGAAATGGACACCCTGATGGAACAGAAGGTGTGGTCTGGGGAGGATTCAATGAGAAGAAGCCCCACAGAGGCTCAGGGAGAGCCTGAGTGCCCTCAAGAGTCCTACCTTGTCCGTGGGGATAATTTCAGCCTCAGGAGATGAGACCAAGAAGAGCAGTCTGACTGCAGGACTTGTTTCTCAAAGTTACTCCAGATGAAGCAAAAGAGACCAAAAGGCAAAACCCGTTTATTGCCTTCAGCAGAGGTGCCCAGGGGAAACTCCCACTGCAGGATTTAGCAGAGGAGCTCCAGGTTGCTGTCTGGATTTAGGAGTGCTCTTTTTCCATGTGCAACCACCCCTACATCTTCAAGGCAGAGTGGGAAGCTCTTCCCCTGCCAGGACACCAGAGAAGAGAAGCCAAATTCACATGTGCCCAGTGAATAGAGAGTTTCTGAATGTGAATGGGCATCTTTCCTCTCTAGCCCCAGCGGGCCCCGGGCAGCCAGGCTGCTGTCACTTGTGGGGAGATTCAGCTCCCATTTGTACTATCAAACACGTGCAGAGCTTATGAAAAACTGCCATGAAATCCCACTGCACAGCAGTAACAATCCTGGCTTCTAAACACCGAGTGCCCTGCCAAAGGGCTGGCAAATCCAGATCCTGCTGGGCACAGGCAGCCAGATGCCACATCTGCCACAGGAGATGCTCTTGGAGCATGTCTGCAGGAGACCAGCCCCAGCCCAGCCTCCCCTAAGCCAGCTCCTCTCAGAAATGAGCACCTGCAGGACCCAGAGACATCCACGATGGAGACTTGGCTCTGTCTTGGCTGGAAGAGTCCTTATGTGCATCGAGCAGAGGGCTGGAGCTTGATTTTCCTGGCTGAGCCGTCCAAACTGGGCACAACAGAAGGATGCCAGGCTCTGCCCCCTGAGCACACACTGGGGACCCTCCTGTGCCCATGCTCCCCGTGGCTCTCTGGGAGGGAGGGCTGTGTCTCCTGGGAGAGTGCCACGGGAGGAGGGTGCTGATGCAGGGCCCAGATGCTGGGCAGAAGCAGATGAGGTTGTTTTCCATTCTCTGTTGTTGTGCAACGGCCCCAGCTCTGGAGACACTTCCCACTCCTTTTCCTTTGCTACTGAGCGTGGGGGTTGGCACCACAATATGTATTGTCATTTATAAGCTCTGCAGGACCCTCCTGGGACCTACGTGCATAAATCTTGGGTTTGTTCAGCATTCCTTTTTCCTCTCGCACCCTTGCAGCGCAGCTTCTGCCTGGCCTGCCCGCCTGCAGGCCTGGCCTTTGCAGCAGCTGCAGCCCCGTTCCCAAGAACATCGCTCTGCGCTGCTGCCGTGCTCCTGTGCTCCTCTGCAAAGGGAGGGCCCTGGGAAGGAGCTGCCAGTGCAGCCTGGCCGGGCCACAGCCCCGCTGTGCCTGCCAGGTGCCTGGCACAGCACACACAGCGGGCACTGCCGGCAGCTGACAGAAGCGCCAGAACTTCCCTTTGTGCCTCTGTACTTCCTGTTACATTTTTATGGGATTTCCGCAGCAGCAGAGAGCCCGGTCACTGGCAAAGCCGAGGGGGGAGACCTGCTGCCCCGAGGGGACAGGGACAGGGACAGGACAGGGACAGGACAGGGACAGGACAGGGCTGGGGACAGGGATGGGGCTGGGGACAGGGACAGGACAGGGACAGGACAGGGACAGGGACAGGACAGGGACAGGACAGGGCTGGGGACAGGGACAGGACAGGGCCAGGGCTGGGGACTGCCTGGCTCCCTGCTGCCCGTGCTGGGGCCATCAGCCTGGCCAGGTTCCCGGCCACCCCCCCGCTGCAGGGACAGCTCCCAGGTGCCACCGGAGGCCGGCCCGCGGCTCCCCGGGGCTGCCGTGTGCCCGGCCGGCAGTGAATTTGGCGTCCCCGCCGCGGGGACTCATCGGCTGATGTCGCAGGATTTCCTCCCCCCGGGAGCGCACAATAGCGGGGACAGGCTGCTCCGCAGACACCCTAATCCCTCGGCGATTGTGCCGCCTTTCGGGGGGTGACAATGGCTCAATGAAGGTTTGCAAGGTTAGCAGGAACGTTAATCCTTACAGAAGAAAAATGTGACAATTACTTAATGCCGTGGCTGGGAGCTTTTGTGCGGCCCTTCTGGGCAGTGTCTCATGGACGGAGCAGGCGCTGCCCGGTACCTGCGGCAGGAGGGAACTGCAGCCGGTGCTGCCGCACATCTGCCGGACATCCCTCGGCTTCTGCTCGCCCCTCGGAACTCCCGTCCCAGCGAAGGAGTTTCTGCCGTCACCCAGTGAAAGCACAAACACGTCCGTGGCCAGAGCACAGGCGGCTCCGCGGAGCAACAGAGCCTTTTGCTGTCTCAACTTAATTTCCAGAAAATCGGGTGTCTCCTACAATTCAGAAACGCTGCAGAAGACATGCAGAGAAATAGAGAAGAACGTGGAGGGCACAGCCCAGCAGGCTGCCCGGGGGGCAGAACACGCTCCCAGCGGGGCAGAGACCTGCAGGGGAGGGGGCAGGGGCAGGGAGGGGGGAACAGCGGAGCCCTGGTCACTGGACAGGGGGCCCGAGGGTTTGTGATGACACCAGGTGGAGGGGAGGGGGCCTCGTTCGTGCGGAGCAGACCTGCCCCAGGGTGCCGGCGTTCCGGGGGTGTGGGCTCGGTGGGGAGGGGAGAACCCCCGGCTGGGAGCTGCGACAGCTGCCGGGGGCTGCGGGGGATGTGCGAGCGCGATCGTGTCGGTGCAGAGCCTCGGCCGCTTCCGCAGGACGCTTCTTCTGGCATCAGGGAGTGGCTGGGAGGTGGAGGAATGAAACACCCTCGGCGCTGCCAGCGCAGCTTGTGTGCGGAGAGCTGTGACAGCCATCCGGGGATTTCTCTGGCTGCGGCGGCTGAGGCAAGGGAAGGAAGGGATAAAGCACTGAGATCACAGACGAGATCCCGCCTGCTCGCCCAGAGGCAGGCGCAGCACCACAGCGCGCCCCGCCAACCTGCTCCCGGCGGCGCTGGCGAAAGTGTCGCCGTGCTGTCCCCGCCTGACCCCGCAGCGGCCCCGCGGATCACCGGCAGCCGGGGGCGGCGGGGACAGCCCGGGGAGCCCGCAGCGGTGCCCGGCGCTCCAGCCGGGCCGGGGCAGAACCGCAGCCTGGCCAGGGGTGAGCGCCTCTCCAGGTGTGCCCTGCGTGAGGCCGGAGGCTGCGGCCCGTCCCGGCTCCCCGCGGCTGTCTGCACGCCTGGGGGGTCATCAAAGCAGCCCTCGGAGAGAGGCGAGCTGCCAGAGGGCAGCCCCGCATCCCCTGGGGCTCCGGAGAACCTCGGGGCAGCTTTCCCTCACCTGTGCCTTCCCTCCCTCGTGCTCCTGGGCGCACCGGGCAGGGCAGGGGGCCGCGGGCGGTGCGGCGGCAGGGCAGGGGGCCGGGCTGTGCCCGCTGAGCCCCCGAGTGACCCCAGCCCGTTCCCAGCGCGGGTGCGTGTGTGCGCTCGCGTGGGTGTGTCGAAGCCATCGTGGCTCGGTGGAGTTCAGGCACTGCAGGCGGAGAGCGCAAATCTGCCTCTGATTAAATCGGCCCTTTGTAATATAACCTATACGAGCCTGCACTTAACACCCATCACGGCGAGGAAAGCCCAGGCTCTCTTCCAGGCGCTTGGGCTGCGTGCCTCCGGGGCAGATCTCCCAGGGACACGAAACTGCCGGGGCAGGAACTTGGATGCATTTCTGTGCGGATTCTTCCCCCTTCTAGAGAGGCACAATGGGGCTTTGCATGAGTGATACAAACATGCCAGTTGTACTTAAGGTTGACAAATAATGTAAACCACACAATCTGGTTTGAGGGAAACGACTTCACCACAATTTATTTTAGTGCTTTAAACATCACGCCAAACTCTGTAGTGAATTGCTAAATTAATGCCGGGCTGCCATCTAAATAGACATCTTCAGATCACAAGCATGTTATAGGGGGAATGGTTTCCTTTGAAATGGTTCCCACAGCTTAAAGGCTGCGCAGAGAAAAAATGTGCCCAGGATTCAATTGCTGCCAACATGTGGTGGCCACATTTCTCCACTGCTATTGGCCAAGATGCGCAGCAAAGCTGAGGAAGCATCATCTGAGGTGGAGAGATAAACTGGTGATTGCAGGGACACGGGGAATGCCCTAAGCAGCTCACGCTGAGGAAATGGGTAAAGCAAAATAGCCTCAGTTCCAGCTTTTAGCCTGTTAAAACGTGCCCTGCCCAGGAAGGCCCCTGATTGTCCCCATCACGCGTCTCCTGAGCTGCTTGGGGTGCAGCAGGGCCCAGCAAAGCGCAGGGGATGTGTCCTGCACTCTCGCTCTGACACGGGTGCCTGGCTGATGCTCTCAGCACTGCTGCCCCTGCTCCCGGGGCTGCTGGCACCAAGGGCAGCTTCCACAGCCCACAGCCACGCCTGCATCTCCTGACACAAGAGCTGCCAGATGCCCCTGCCGTGGGGAGCTGCAATTCCGGGGCCAGTGCTCCCCACAGGTGCCAGGGAAGGGGACAAATGACACCGTGGCATCTTCCTTCCAGCTGAGGGAGGTTCATGGTGGGCGCTCAAACCCCACGTGTGCTTCACATCTGCACTTCAAACTGGAGCTACCCCAGCACCCGTTGACCAAGGGTGGACAAAGGATGAGGAGACAAAGGAGAGGGAAGGGCGCAGTCATTTGGCCGCTGTTCCCATGCTGGCAAGTTGGAGCTTGTTTCCTCATCACCAGCCCGAAGTCCATCTTCCATGATTTCGTGGCTCGGTCGCTCTTTCCCCTTATGGTTTCCTTCAGCTGAGCTGGAGGAAGAATAAAGAAATGTCTCTCTGGGCCCCAGCCTCTTACAGGGCCCATAAATATGTCTCTGCTTAAAAACTCAAGGATTAATTAACTCCTGAGTATCTCCTAACCAAAGCTCTGGGAAAGAGCACCCTCCTGCGTGGGAGGCAGCACATCTGTGGGAGCTTTCCCTGGGGCCTCTCCCCTTTCCCCAGATGCCTGACGGGATGGTCCCGGAGCCCAGCGGTGCCCAGCAAGAGGGCTGCTGGCCTGGCACTGCCCCTGCCACCAGCCCTGCAGTGCCACCAGGCACCTGGGTGGCCGTCAGCATCGGCTCTGCGCCCGTGCCGCCGTGTCGCCTCCGCAGTGTTTTCAATTAGGCGCCTGACAATGCCCGGCCTTGGTGGTCCCTCGTAAATCGTGAGCGCTGACGGTGCCCGGGAAGCGCGGGGCCGAGGGCGTGGTGCCCGGGGGGCGGCACGGGGCCGGGCTCTGCGACGCTGCAGCCCGGCCCGGCCCTGCCACAGCCGCGGCCCCGCTGGGTGAGCCCTGCCCGAGGCTCCCAGCTCGTCCCCGTGCCCTGTCCCACCTGGGGGTGCCAGCTGCAGTGGGGGGCGCCTCTCCTCCCCAGGGGTACCGGCCAGGCGCGCTGCCTTTCGTCCCTGCCGTGCCCGCTCTGGGGGCAGCAGGCACGGGGCAGAGCAGCCCGGGGGCACTGCTGGGCGCTGGGAGGAGCACTGCCAGCACTGCCGGCACCTCAGCACCTGCTGGGGCTCTGCCTGGCGCCGCCTCTGCAGCCCGGGGCTCCCGGGGTGGCCACAGCACCCTGGGGGGAGCTGGCATGGCCCGGGGCTGGCCGTGCCCAGCACAGCCCCCAGGGAGGGAGGGCATCTCCAAGAGCAGCCTGGCCCTGTCACAGCGTGCCAGCCCAGCAGTGCCCTGGCCCTGTCACAGGGTGCCAGCCCAGCAATGCCCTGGCCCTGTCACAGGGTGCCAGCCCAGCAATGCCCTGGCCCTGTCACAGGGTGCCAGCCCAGCAATCCTCTGGCCCTTGGCACAGGGTGCCAGCCCAGCAATCGCTCTCTGAAGAGCTGAGCAGCCAGGAGCCACTCCTTCTGCAGCAGCTCTGCGCAGAGCTGGTACAGGACAAACAACTTTTGCAACATGTTTTGTTTTCCACCATTGCATTTTCAAAGTAAATAAATTAAATTCATTTTGCTGCCACTTTGCTGGCAAGTGTAACCTGAGTGCTGCTGGCAGGGGAGGCAGAGCGTGGTGCGAGGCCTCCTCGGCTCGTGGCAAGGCTGCCTGGCTGTGCTGAGCCTGGGAGCTGAGCAGGGAGGGCTCAGGGGAGCTGTGCTGAAGCTGTGCCAGTGGCCCAGCAGGCTTGAGGGGCTGGTGCTGCAGCGGAGAGGGGAGCAGGGAGCTGAGATAGCCCAGGGGAGCAGGGAGCAGCCATGGCACACGGCTGCAGCTGGGGCTGGGGGTGTCCCCCGGGCTGTCCCCAGGCCTCTCTGCACTCTGCTGTATCACTGCACCTTCCCCACGGTGCCTGCAGGGATGTGCTGCTGGCTCAGCGTGGGAAGGAGCAGGCTGCACACGCCCATCCTGGTGTCACACACGGTGTCACCCAGCAGGAGCTGTCCCCAGGGGCTGTTACTGCAGCCAAATGCTCTCCCTCGGGGGGGTCCTGTCCTGTCCCTGATCTGGGTGGGTGAGGGGCCCTGGGGACAGCTCTCTGCAGTGCATGCCCGGTCCCAGGGCTGAAAGCAGCAGCCAGGGCCACGCTCACCCTCCCCCAGGGGCAAAGGGGCTTTGCACAGTCACCCACCACCCCCAAGGCACCCCCAGCCCCCCGGGGCTGCCAGCCTGGCCAGCAGCAGGAGAGGAAGGGGATGCCCAGTCCCCAAGCAGCTCCTCTTTGCTGGGGCTCTCTGGGTGCTGGGGCTGCTGGGTGCCCCTGTCCCCAGTGGGCTTGGGGACAGCCAGGCTGCTCTGTGGCTCAGGGCAGCGCACTCCAAACCCTCCAAACGAGCAGCAGGGAGCCCTGGGGGCACCATGCAGAGGCTGGGCTTTCTCCTGCCTGTGAGGGCAGCTGTCTGCACCCGGGACAGGCCTCGGCTCCTTTGGCACGGCAGCCAAAGCACCCACTGATGTCATGTGAGATGGAACTTGGCCCTGGGTGCCAGAGGACTCAGGCTGCTTCCAGCTGGCCTCCCTGCTGCTTCTCACACTGTCTTGGGGACATAATTAATTTTCTCTGTTGGAAGGGTAGTTTCCAGCTAAGCAGGGATCCTCTGGGTTTAAAATCAGTGAAAGTGATTTCCAAAGCACGGGACACCCTTTCCTCTCAAGAGGAACTCCTGGGCTCCTGCCTGTCCCAAGGCCATGCTGCTCCTGTTTTGGACAAGCCCAACAGTTTGGCTTTATCAAACACCTCCAGAACCCAGTTCTGTGCAGCCGTGGCACAGGGCTGTGCAGCCTGCCCCTGCAGAGGAGGACATGGGGACAGCTGTGCTGGCCCTGCAGGGCTGGGCTGCCAGCTGGGTGGCCCTGAGCAGTGGCAGTGGCTGCAGACCAATCCAGCCATTTGGCCTTCTCCGTCCTCCTCAGAACTTCTTCCTTTAGCCTCTGCACTGCCTGCAGCAAGGCTACACCGTGCTGGAAACAGAGAGTTCCTGCCCTGCTTCAGCTTCAGCCCCAGCTCTGGGAGATGGCAGGTTGGGCACCCAGCATCTGCCTGCCCTGACAGGATCATGGTGCCCAGGATGTCATCCCCAGCTTCACCTGGGTCACTTGCAGAGGATTTTGATGAGACAGCTACCTCCACCCCATCCCATCCCCACAGTCAGGCCCCATGGGTGCTCCTGTTGGGCTCTTCTCCGAGCAGGAGAAGAGGAATCACTGCAGCAAACTGTTTTTCCAGAAAACACGCAAGTGACTCTTTCAATAATGACATCCAAATGAAAACAACCTGGGCTTCAAAGTCTGTCCTGGGGATGCTTTGTGGTTCTTCGTGGGGCTTTCTGTCAGCAGGGCTCCTTCCCATCCCAGGGAACGCACCCAGGAACTCCAGCCCCTTCCTGAGGTGCCTCTGGCCACTCGAGCCCCGTGGGGCCACGATCCGGGCAGGGAGAGAGGCTGCTGGCAGGGCCTTGCTGGGACACCAGGGATTCTGTCACTGCCCAAATTGGCCCTTCAGCATCTTCCTCACTCCTGCCCTTTGCCAGCCAAGCCTCGGCTGTGGTTGCTCCAAAGGCCGTCTCCTGTTACCCAAAGGCAAATGTTGATGTTTGAGGAGGGGAGATGCTGATGAAAATGGAGCTGGCTCTGTTTGTTTGTCAAAGCAGCTATTTTAAACAAGTTCTGTTCACACAGCTTGCAGATCGGAAGGAAGTTTTCCCAGCCATAATATCCTAGCTCAGCGCTGGGCAGACAATGGTTCAGCAGTTGCCCGGGATTAGCTGGTGAAATCAGCCCGTGCAGCCTGGGAAGGGCGTCTGGGAAAGGGCAGCGCTGGGGTTTGTGCCGGGCAGCCCGGGGGGGTCAGGGGCTGCCCGGGGGGCCGGGCGTGGCTCCCGGGCTGGGGCAGCCAGGCTCACAGCAGCTCAGTGAGCAGCTGCTCCAGCTTGTCCTGGACAAGAGCTTCAGGGCAGCCCTCCCTGGCCTCTCACCGCCCCTGTGTCCTGCTTTTTTTCTCAGAAAACTAACCGATGTGGTTAAATGCAAAGCAGGCTTCTGTTAAGATACTTCCCAAACCAGCAAGCCTGAAAACAGAGCACCTTGTCACCTGCAGTGTGACGGGGACAGGTGCCCTGCTCCCCGAGCAGGGGGAGCAAGAGACCCCATCACAGCCACACCTGCCTGTCCCCTGTCCCTGTCCCTGTCCCTGTCCCTGTCCCTGTCCCCCGTCCCCTGTGTCCTGTCCCCGGTGCCCTGTCCCCTGCCCCTGTCCCCGGTGCCCTGTCCCCTGTCCCCCATGGCTGTCCCCTGTCCCCTGTCCCTGTCCCTGTCCCCCATGGCTGTCCCCTGTCCCCTGTCCCTGTCCCTGCCCCGGCCCCATCCCTGTCCCTGTCCCTGTCCCTGTCCCTGTCCCTGTCCCTGTCCCCCATGGCTGTCCCCTGTCCCCTGTCCCCGGTGCCCCCCCCCAGCCGCCGAGGGTGTGGCGTCCCTGCCGCTGCTCCCGGTGTTCCTTCGGAAGGCAGCCGGGGCTCCTGGAGGGTGGCGGAGGCGGCAATGCCAGAGCTCCTTTATTCATTACAGCCTCTCACACAAATAAAATCTTTACAAGCTTGCTTTGAGCCTTTAAAAATGCCGTTTAGGACGTGTCATTTGTATTGTCTGACTCGGGCCACGGCTGAGCTCGGGGCAGTAAAAGCTGCTCCCCACGTAAAACCCGAAAGAGTTTATTTTATTTGCAGGGCGAGGGGAGCTCCGGCCGGCTGTGACACCCCGGTGCCAGGGCAGGGCTCGGCTGCCCCCTCATTGCCGGGGTGTCCTGGGGGTCCCACGGCGGGACACGGAGCCCTGTGGGTGCTGCAGCCTCCTGCCACCTCCTGGGACATCCCACGGAGGGGCCGTGGCGGGGCTGCCGTGCCACGAGCATCGGAGGAAGGTGCAGAGGATTAAAGCAGATTAATCTCGGCCAAGCCTTCGGCTGCTCTGCGAGTGCCAAGGCGTGAAAGCTCTGACTGCCGAGGTGCACACGGAAACTCTCCCCCAAGGGGAATTAATTGCAGGAGCACTGGCCCGTACTGTGAAGATTTTTTCATTAAATGCTCAGATGAAGCTTTCTGCTTCTTCCTCCTCTTGGTGAATCTTATTGTGATTAAATTAAAGGAATTCTTGTTAAAATGTTAGTATCCTACTAAGACCATTTGTTGTTTTTCTCAGCTGCCTCTGGTCTCTTTAGAGACCTTGCTGCCTTTTCCTAACATTTTCCAGCTCTTCCCCCTCCGTGCTGCCCTCCCCCCTGTTTCTGAGGCAAACTGGAAAGTTACAGCGTGGTTGAGCAGTGGCTGCGGGCGGTGAGTCACGGCGAGCATCCCCACTCACAGCTCGTAAACAGGAGGGAGAAACACAGGGAGAAACACCGAGAAACACAGGGGGAAACACCGAGAAACACAGGGAGAAACACAGGGAGAAACACAAGGGGAAACACAGGGGGAAACACAGGGGGAAACACAGGGGGAAATACAGGGGGAAATACAGGAGAAACACAGGGGGAAACACAGGGGGACAGGGACAGGGACAGGGACAGGGACAGGGACAGGGACAGGGACAGGGACAGGGACAGGGACAGGGATGGGGCCGGGGCCGGACCGCTGGCCATGCCTCTCCCTGGTATGCAGGGCAAACCCAAGGCTGTTTCCTGATGGTCATCACTGAGCTGGGGGACAGATGAGACCCCGGCCCTGGCAGTGTCCCTGGACCCCTGGCAGTGTCCCTTGGCTCCCTGGCAGTGTCTCTCATCCCCTGACAGTGTCTCTGACCCCCTGACAGTGTCCCTGACCCCCTGGCAGTGTCCCTGGCCCCCTGGCAGTGCCCCTGGCCCCTGGCAGTGTCCCAGGCAGTGTCCCTGGCCCCCTGGCAGTGTCTCTGGTCCCCTGGCAGTGTATCTCATCCCCTGGCAGTGTCCCTGACCCCCTGGCAGTGTCTCTCATCCCCTGACAGTGTCTCTGACCCCCTGGCAGTGTCCCTTGACCCCCTGGCAGTGCCCCTGGCCCCTGCTGCTCCCACTGCTGTGCACGTGGCCATTCCCCACCTGTGCCCCAAGCTCCTTGCACCACGGGATGGCTGCACAAAAACCTTCCAGTGACGTGACAGCAGGGCCTAACAGCTTGCTTGAAAGCTATGGAAAAGTAGAAGAGTGATAGGGATTTTTTCCACAGCTAAGGAAAAAAAAAAAAGCTCATTTGTGGGCATTTTCCATTCAGGAGCATCCTGTGCAAATGCATTGTTCCTCTTTGAATTCCTGGGCATATGGCATTCTGTGCTGTTAGAGTTTAATATTATTTTCATTACTGATATCTAATACAGACAAGTCTTGAGGGTTACACAAAACATATGTGAGCCTAATTTGTTTTTACTGTGCCACATGGTTTTACTCCCTGCATCATTCAGTTTGTCTTTTTTTTTTTTAATCATGTGATCAGCAAAAACTTAATGCTATTTTTAAGCATGGTAAGAAAGTGAAAAACACATTTACTGTGACTGCAGAGGAAGAGGAGTGCAGATTCCTCTCTGCAAAAGTAGCTGTTACAGCGTGATGGCAAAATGACACTGCTGCTGTTAAAATGGCATTGCTTTGGCAGTGCAGCTTGTAAGGAGAATTCCTGAAAATTCTGGGCTTGCAGCGATTGGTGTGACTGAGGCAGATGAGAATGGGTTTCACAGATGTGCAGCTCTGTGTGACAAGCCACCTTTCTGCAGGGAAACTCACCTGCTCCCTGCCCTTCATCCTTCTCCAGCTTTTCCTCATCCAACCCCTCTCTGGAAAGATGGGCATTAATTTATTGCATAAATCATTTCTAATGCTCCTTTTTACCCCTCAGATTACATTATGGCACCCATACTCGTACAAGGGATCAGAAATGTGGCTCCCTGCTTGTTGTGGTCCCCGAGCCAGCAGTGAGGAATCCGTGCTTGGCTCTCCGCTCTGCAGTTGTGTCCCCAGTCAGCCACACAGGTTGGGGTTGAGCTTATTTGGGAATTTGGGAGCCTGGGAATGAGCAGAGCAGGGACCAGGAGAGGCTGGGTGGCTGTGTGCAGAGCACCTCTCTGCAGCTGGAGCAGAAAGGCTGCAAGGTCTCAGCTGCAGGGGCAGGGATCTCCCTGCCACACAGGCAGGTCCCTGGAGATTGCAATGAAATAACCAATATGAGACCACAGCCAGCCTTAGGTGGAGGTGGATCTGTAGCCCTCTGACCCTTAGTGATGGAGATCATCAGCAGAGGAGAGGACGGGTGGGGCAGGGGGAGAAAGGTCCTGCCCACCCGAGTGCTCCCCTGTCAGAGGTTCTCAGCTGCAGGAGGCTCCCACATGCCAGGACGGGCTGCCCCAGCCCCTGAGCGGGCACTGGGCTGGTGGGGCAGGGGGAGAAAGGTCCTGCCCACCCGAGTGCTCCCCTGTCAGAGGTTCTCAGCTGCAGGAGGCTCCTCCATGCCAGGACGGGCTGCCCCAGCCCCTGAGCGGGCACTGGGCTGCTGCGGCAGCTCCATCCCGCTGCCAGCCCAGCACCACACGCACAGAGCCTGCTGCAGCAGGTCAGGGAGAGCTGAGCCCTGGCATCTGGTGCTGCCAGAGAGCTTCAGCCATCCCCAAGCACAGGGAGCCCTGGCGCTGCCACAGCCGCAGCCCCGCTCACACACATGTGCCTTGTTAGCAGTGTCAGGAGCCTGCAGCTCGTGGGTGACTGCTAACCACAACCACCAGCATTAACCTCCTGCTTGGAGGTCATTTGCAACAACCCACAGAAATGCCTCAGAATTGGGCTATATTGAAAGAAGCTGGTGCGTTCCTGAAATAATTTAAAAAAAAAAGAAAAGCCGCTTTATTATTTATGTATTTGAGCCTTTGAGAATTCTGGAGTAGAGTAATAAAACTGTTGTGGACATCTGGAGCTTCCAGGGCAGGAACCCCAGCGTGGCTGTGGAGTAGGACAGCTCCATTAATGGGCTGAGGTCAGGGCTGCTGCTCTCTGCTGTGTCTCTGCTGCTCAATCACAGCAGTTGTGTGCATCCAGATGATGCCCTGGGGACCAGAGAATCCAGTGTGAAAACTGTCTCACCATCCCAGGAGGAGCCTGGCCTGAAAAGGTGCAGCCTGGAGCAGCATCTATAAGCTCAGGAGACGTTAAATCTTCCATCACAGGGCGTGGATGGAAGGGCAGGGCAGGATGGCCCAGCAGCTTTCCCAATGCAAATCTGTCTGTTCCTTCAGATGGAAAACTCTAGAACCTGAAACCAAGCATCACTGTGGGACCCCCAGTTTTCTCAGCAGTGGCTGGATGCTGTGGGGACTGCCCCACACATGTGTGTCAGACACTCCCAGCACAGATAAGCCACCCTGCTGGGGAGCCTGGGCCAGCTGTGCCGCTCAGGGCTCCTCTGGCTCCCCAAGCACTGGGGCAAGAAGCTGGTTCTGTGCCATGGGGCACTTCCAAACCACAGCCTTTGGGTGCACACAGGGCCTGGCCTTCAAGGGGTTAAGGGTGATTTGAATGATTCCTTTTGTTTAGATTCATTTCAGGTTTCGTGATTTCTGTTATTGCTGCAGAAAATCACTCGCAGGCGCTCGAGGTGGGGTGGGCGCTGGGAGAGCAGGAGCAGATGTCAGATAATTGGAAGCACAACAGCAGCCACAGCAAGTGCTGCCCGGCTCTCCCAGGCCCAGGGTGCCTCTGAGGCTTCAGCACACCCTGATGGAAATGGCCCTGGCCCTGGAGAGAGCCTGGCAGTGGGAGGGCACGGCAGGGTGGGGGGCAGGGACAGCAAATCTCTGAACTTCACTGAGGTTCTGCTCATCCAGGCTGGTGCCCCCAGTGCTCCTGGCACCTTGGCTTGGCTTTGAGGTTGGATCATTCAGTTCAGAAATAAAGCTGGAAAATATGGGAATTGCTGCAAAAAGGTGAATTCTGTCTGCCAGGAATTTGGTGAAGGAACAGACACGGATATCTCATTGGTGCTTCAGCAGATGGGCTGCGTGCTGCTGGACAGGGAAAAACCCAGCAGGACCATCCTGGGATGGGATGGGATGGGATGGGATGGGATGGGATGGGATGGGATGGGATGGGATGAGGGGATGGGATGGGATGGGATGGGATGGGATGGGATGGGATGAGGGGATGGGATGGGATGAGGGGATGGGATGGGATGAGGGGATGGGATGGGATGGGACGGGATGGGATGGGATGGGATGGGATGGGATGGTGGCACCTCTGCATCCTCTCACTTTGCTTACAGCGTGCACTGGCCTGAGCCCCTCTGTGCCTGTGCACCACCTGCTGCAAGTCCCCAGGTGTGACTGGCCCTGCGTGGGATGGTCACCTTGAGAGAGCCACTGCCTGGGAGCCATGAGAGAACTGTCCTCTCCCGTTCCAGAGGTGAGTGCAAGATGCTCTGCTGTCCTTCAGGAGCTCGTCCCTTGGCTGAGGGCAGAAGCTGCTCCTTCCTCCACCCACAGAGCTGCTGTGATAACAGATGTCCATGCCTGCCACAGGCTCACCAGAACCTGCCTCGTTCCCAGGGCCTGAGCCGAAGCTGCTGCTCCTCCAGCACCCACAGAGAGGGTGCTGTGGTGCTGGGAGGTGCCGGTGCCAGGCAGAGCAGGGCTGAGTGCAGCGTGCCCCGAGCCTGCTCCTGGTGCCGCCAGCGGGGGGAGAGCCCGGGGGCTGCACAAAGAGAATTCAAAGCAGCCCAATCCAATAAGCAGCCCGAGCTGCAGGTGCTAATGAGATTGTGTGCCGGCTGTTGTTCCCCAGCCCGAATCTGTCAGGAGCTCTCTGGACCCCACCATGGCAACACTGGCTTTAATTAAAGAATCTCTGCGTGCCACCGGAGGGCAGATTCACCGTCCGGGATCTGTGGCACTCGCCGAGTCACGAGACAGTCTGTCTCTCTCCAGAGATTAGGCTGTGGGAACCTCTCAGGTTGCTTGGCACAAGGAAACAGGGGAACTTCTGTGTGAATCTGAAGAACGTAGGTCATTAACTTTTCTCACTCTCCCTTTGGGCCAGATGCAGAGCGTGTCCGGGGGCTCACACCCCAGGAAGGTGACGAGGCTCTGGGTTAATTAAGGAGCTGACTTTCCCAGAACCTCACTCTCCTGGGAAAGCATCCTGGCGCTGGAAGCTGCTGGCTCCCAGAGCTGCCAGTGCAGCCAGAAAGGTTCCCAGTGTCCCCAGCCTCCCCTGCCTGCCCTGGCAGGGGGCAGCAGGTGACATCTCGCTCCTCACTCTCTGCTGCTGCACTGGAAACTCACATCCACCAGCAGACCCCCTGTCATGGCTGGAGAAACCACATGTGTCTGTGTGTGTGTGTCTGTGTGTGTGTGTGTGTGTCTGTGTGTGTGTGTGTGTCTGTGTGTGTCTGTGTGTGTGTGTCTGTGTGTGTCTGTGTGTGTCTGTGTGTCTGTGTGTCTGTGTGTCTGTGTGTGTCTGTGTGTGTCTGTGTGTGTCTGTGTGTGTCTGTGTGTGTCTGTGTGTGTGTGATGGCACCCAAGATGAGCTGGCAGCAGCAATAAAAGTGACGTCCGTGGGAGTTCACCGCCAACTTCAATGAAATGGGATCAAGTCTTCAGTCACTTGGCAACCTGCTTTATCAACCTGAACTTGTATCTCTCTCTGCTGCTGTTTTTCCAAGGGCTATTCATGGTTCAAAGCTGTAGACAATGCTGTTCCTTTCTTCACTCACTGCCACCTAGTTATCTCTGGCAGAGTGTGACTCTGGAGAGAAGCAATTTGAGAGAGGAAATACACTGGAGATGGAAATAGCATGGAAGATACAACAAGGACTTGACTTTCTTGTTTCTATCTCATTCAAGATTATGTTTCCTGACTGAATCCCTGAAGACATTAGAGTTGTTCTAAAAGTCATAAAAGGAACAAAAGAATTTTTTTTCACGCACATTGCAGAGAGTCCAGAATGATTCTGCTGATTTCCAGAATGTAGAAGTGGGAAATGGGGGTTGGCACTTGGCCCTTGGTTTAAGTACGAAATATAGGGAAGGCCCAGGGGCCTGGAGGAAACAAATGTGTGTCCCAATCAGATACATACATAGGAACATTTGTGTCAACATCCCAGCTCATACACCTTTGGAAAATTCATCTTGGTCTCTGCAAACATTCCATTTCATAAAAACTAGTAGGTGGACAAAAAGTTATAGAAAGGGATAATTCTACAAATAATACCAAGACAGGACAGGGTTTTGTTGAAAGAAATGAGTGATGAAACCCAAAGCCATAGGTTTCAAACCTTGGGTGTGCTCCTGTTCCTTGGAAGCTTGCTGGATCAGCTCATCTGCATGGTGAAGATGTTTGTCTTCTTGTCCTGGGCTTACCCTGAGTTTCCTATGTTTACACTGGGATTTGGCTCAGGAGCTCTCACACTCTTCATTCAAGGAAAGATGCAGCAAAACAAATGCACACAAACCCAATACAATTTTTTATAGCAAGGGTTTTGCAATCTTGAAAAAACTTTTCTTGAAAGACTAAAATCACCCTTCCATGGATGAATCTGATCAGATTGATTTGATATTCTGAAAAAAGGTATACACAGACATCAGTTATATGATGAGTTTGCAATGAATTAACAAAATTAATGAAGAATGAACAGAATAAAAAAAAACCCACAGTAAAGTTTTTAAAACAATAACCTTGAGAGAAAAAAAAATAAATCCTATTTTTCCCTACTTAGCTGACCTGAAGAAATTAAGGCTAAAATGTCACTTACACCCCAGTGGGACAGTGCAGTGGCTCTGCTTGGAGCAGTTCCCTGATGATGGAGGGTGCTAGGGCAGCATCCCATGGGCAAAGCTCCTGCCCTGCCCCATCTCCTGGGACACTTGCACTGGCCAGGACACTGGGGTACAAGTGTGGCACCAGGACATGAACTTATCCCCTCCATACCAGTGGGGCTGTGTTTGGAAAGCCTCCCTGCGAGTATCTCTGAAGAGATCCAGAGCTGCCAAAATGTCCAAACTGAAACTTTCTGTCTATTTTAATCTAATCCAGCATGATTGCAAAGCTTTTTCCTGCCTGATCCCAAATGGATTTTCAGGCAGGGAAATTCATGAGAAGTAAACAGCTAGAGTTAAATAAACACTTACAGGCCTCTGGCTATCCTGGCAGGGGACAAAACCCCCCCAAAAAAACAACAGAAAAAAAAAAGAACCTGACAGTGAATATTAGTAACAGATTTTTAACAGGTGGAAGAATTATCAAATGTATCTAGGAAAGAAAACAAAACAGGCACTCCTAAATCACCAGTGCTGATTTAAACATGAGGTTTTAAATATAGTGTGTGAGCAGCAAATGAGTTCTAATTGAGGAAAGCTTGTAAACAAACAAGAGCTTTCATCTGCAGCATCACGCGCGATACGGGCTCTGTGCTGGGGCTGGACTGGGCTGCCACAGCCCAGGCCTGGCAGTGGAGATGGGAATGAGCTCTGATCTCCTTCAGGAATGTCAAGGCATCCTGGAGCAATGAGGAACAATAAACTTGGGCTCACAGTTCTCAAGGTCTGGGTGGGCAAAAGGAGCAGTGCCAGGTCAGTGGACCGGGCATGCACCAGGATCCTGGGGCTGCTGCTCGTCCAGGTGCTGCAGGGACCCAGAACAATGTTTGGGAGCAGTCAGCCTGCCATGAGGGTTACTTTTTAAAGCCACCTTTGAGAGGCCTCATTTCTCTTGAAATAAGAAAGTTGAGGGCCCTTTCCAGCTCCTGTGTGGGCATCTGATCTGTGCCACAGTCACTCATCATCTGATGCTCTGGAGCAAGCCTGCTTCAAGGTCTACCAAGCACCATGAAGAGTCTGAGGGGCAATCTGGGAGTCAGACAAAGGAGGGAACGTGGCTGGGAGCAAGCCTGTGAAAGACAGCTGGGGCTGTTGTCAGAAAAGAAAGGTCTGCTGCAGCAAAGCATGCACAGTTCATGCTCAGCCTGTGTGTGATGCAAGAGCGGGGGAGATACAGCATGTCAGGAAACATCTACACAGTGCAGATACAATCAGGCTGAAAACACACAGAGCATGCCAAGGAAGTAACCTTGAATGTCTGCTGGTATTTTTCTCTGGAAAGCAACAACAGGATATTACTAAAGGACAGAAGCATGGACATGGTTGCCAGTTTCTTACCAAGATACATAAATTACCTGCCCTGGAAATGAGCATGAAAGGGGAAAGTGTTTATGCCCAGTCCCAGACCAGGACTCCTTAAAAGGCCAGTCCTGGCTCCACTTGTAGCAGTGCCCCCCTGAGCTGTCACAGTCAGCTGGAGGTTTTGGCAGAGGGGTGGTTGCATTCAGCATTAGAGCTCAGCCTTTCCTCTGGGTGAGCAGGGAACAGGCCTTGGAAAACGCTCCCACTGCAAGAGGGATGTCCTGCACCAGCCACCCTGTGTGTGTCAGGCATCTGCTGCTGGGAAGAAGCAGCTAGCCTATATTCAGATTTTATTTCCAGAAGTTTTAATCTCTCTCTGCTCTGATAAACGATTAATCTCTCAGATGAGTCAAACCAGAAACTGGCAAATCAAAGCCTGTTGTTTTGAAAACACACTGCCCACAAACCCCAGTTTAGCACCATGCCCCACAGCAGGAGAAACACAAACCCCAGCAGAATATAGCACCCGCAGCTCCCAACCTTTAGTACCCAAATTTAGGCATGTAGATAGAGCAGCTTAACCCCGAGGATTGCTGGGACCCATATAGACCACCAGAGTCAATGGGAGCAGCAGGTGCTTGGAAACACTGCGAATCAAAGCACCCGTTTAGGGCACTAAATATAGAGCAAAATTCAAACACCCAGGCTGGAAAATGTTGGCCATGTGCTCCCTCCACTGCCCTGTGGGTCCCACACACCCAGGCTGTTGCCACACGGTGCCTGGAGAAGGTGCTGGGTCTCTGCTCCCACCACCACTGCCCTTTAGCAGGTTTTTATCCGGGGTGACACAGTGCAAAGAGGGTTCCCCCCCTCACTTTTGTGGAGGATATTGCTGCACTTGAGATAGCCTCACTGGTTTATCTGCACTGAAAGTGATGTCAGCAGACTGTCAGAACTCCTCCCTGGGGACCAGCTGTGTCCCTGGGGCCTTGGCACCCTGCAGGAGGGCTGTCTCTGTGCCACCACCCAGGGAGCCTCACCAGGCTGAGGGTGGCATCTGGGCACATCCCAGTGGCCCAGGGAGCACCCTTGCTTTCCCCAATTCACGCCTCAAGAACGTCTTGAGAGAGCAGAGGTTTTCACTGTTGAGTTCTCTTCTTTTTTTGGTATCATTAAAAAAAAATCAAAAATGTTGAAGAGGAATAGGAGGGAGAGCCTGCTGATCCTTGCTCACATTTTAACCTGCCCAAGTGTTCAACTCCAGCAGTTTTACCTCACATTGATAAGCTGCTGCACTCACCATTTCTGTTTTCTTTTGGGAAGTGGGGATGAGAAAATGCTGCTTGAGCCTGCAGTGCCCTGTGGAGGTACAGCCCTGTCTGGAGGTGTTTAACCCTACAGAAGGCAGAGCAGGCCAGGGGTGTCACCTCAGCCAGAAAAAGGGCTGGTTGGCACATTCCCTGCACAGGCTGACTGGGGGATTCAGCACTGAACAGCCCTTTCTCTCACCCCTTTGCACCTCCTTGTCAGTAACACATGGAGGATTTTGGAGTGGAGCCCAGTCATGCAGGCATACATCAGTGAGGGGACCACCAAAGAGGGAAGCACTTAGATAAGCCACATGGCAAAAGGAGAAACAGATACAAACTGTCCCATAATTTCTAACCCATGGAGAGGTCAGGCCCTGGATCCACAGCTAAAAAGGGTACAAAAGGAGGGACAACCCCCTTCTCCCCCACAGCTATCATACACTATTTTGAAATGATGCTACACCTACATGTTTATTTAACACTATAACTCCTAGATACAAAAAACTAATTTTGAGCTGCTTTTTCCAGCACTTGCAGGTATCAGGACCCAGAAAAGCCCTGCCAGATTATTTCTTCTGGTCCTAAAACAATGAGCTGTCTGAAGCTGTTGTCAGACATGGGTAAGCTTTTTTTAAGAGGCAGCCTAGTGATGGACCAGAGCAGATGCTCTCTGATAGATAATGGTGGGGAGAAGCCTCCTGGGCTGCTCTCCTCACAGTTTGAACAGCCATGTGTCTGCCCAGAGCTGGGCACAGGACAATGGCCAACAGCCACCCACCCCTTCCTCCTTCTCCCTTCTGCCTCTCCAGCAGCAAAACCACAAGTGGAATTGGTGCAGCATTAATTAACGTGGCCCTTTTGGCCTCACCTTGAAGAGTGCAGAGCTGTGGATGCACCAGTTTTGAGACAGACTGTGGCAGCTGTGACTTGTGGCACAGCTCCTCAGCAGCAGAGAAATTGAAGAGGGATGAACCAGTGCAATGAACCAGTGCAATGTGGTACCTATGTAACCCTCACCTCTAGATCTTACTGATGCAGCACTCCCCAAGACACAGTCTTCTTCCACACTCACTGATGCCCACATCCTTTTCAGCCTCCTCACTGCTGGGAAGGCTGCAGGGCTCGTTCCTGTGCTGCCTGATGTGCATAAATCCTTATCATATCCACCCACTTCAACCCTGCCCCAAATAAACAGGATCACAGTGCTCAGGCCCACTGTGGACCACTACACCCCAGTGCTGCTCCTTGCAGTCACTCATGGTAGAGTGAGGTTCTCGAGGGATCCCAGCACTCAGAACAGTGGGACTCAGACAACTTTGCTCTAAGAAGAACCAGGAGCATGCAGAGCCAAGGCATGAAACAACCACCTCTTCTTTGTCATCAGTCTGGAAGCCAACATGGGTTAAAAACAAACCAGTGCACCAGGGATGGTGAAGAAAGGATCTGAACAGAGTATAGAACAGTGCTGGCTTTTGTGGGGTGTCCACACATCAGATGCTGTCCAGTTTGGTCAACCTGACTCCAAAGGGACAGAGAATAATTTGGAAGGACACAGAGGTCATATAGGAAAACCAACTGGAGACCTGGAACAAGTTTGCAAGTGGAAAGAGAAGAGACTGTGACTCCAAGACTTAGGGAGAAAGTGGTGCCTGCACTGTAAATCCCAAATGTGGAGATGAGAGGGAACAACTGCTTGCTGTATTTACATCACCTTATTGAGGAGCAGGTTCACAACAAACAGAATGAAGTGCTTTCCCACCCAGTTCATGGTACAGTTGTGGAACTCATTGCCACACGATGCTGTGGAGGCCTAAAGCATAAAAACAATTATATGATGCTACAGAGGAGAGGTGCCTAGCAAATATGACCCTAAACTGCTGACTGAAAGAGCTGGATGGGTGTGAGAAGGGCTCATGCTGCAATTTGCTGCTGTCTTGCACTTTCTGTAAGCATCTTCCCCCAGCCACTGCAGGACAGAGGATGCTACAGTAGATGGACCTTTGATCTGCACCAGTACAGCTGTTGGCTGAGCAACTTCCACCCACAGGTGGGGCTTCATTAATGAATAGGTGGGGTTATGCCCAGAGTTATGCCTGCAGGCTGATGGCCAAGCCTTCAAAGGGCCTTCCTGTAGGCCGCTGCCACAGCAGTTTCCAAACCTGCTCCACTGCTCCCTGCCCAACCTCCTTTCACAGCCTATCAGCACAGCAAATCTGCCACAGGGAGAAGTCCCCTCCAACCCAAGCCTCCTTCAGATGGGTGGGAGAAAAGATAGGATAGCAGCTGAGAAAGACCCACAAGTTAACAAGTCTCTCCCTACCCAACAGGGCTGAAGGATTTGCATTTGGTTGGCTGTGTGGTTCTTTTTTTTTTTTTTTTTTTCCAGAAAATTTGAAAGCAACATCTTCTCTTGGGAACTCAAAGGTCAGAAAACATTGTGCCTCCCTAATCATGGTCTTGCATCCTTACAAAATGCCGTATTTACACCTGCAAAGTGATCCTTCTGCCTCATCCACCACTGGAAACCAAGAACTCTTTGACTTCAGCAAAGCACATTCATTCCTTGTGTCTCAGTGGTTATAAAGAGTAATAAGAATGGAGTGCATTAACATGAGGGAAAATATGACATCTCCTCAATACTGCATACGTTTTCCATTCCTTTTTTCCCATCTAGACAAAAACTGAAGCAGTTTTGCTGCCAGGGAAAAAAATTAAAAGGAGCTTTTCTTCCGAGCTTCTAAAGACTGGCTCATTGGTCCCTCAAGGTAGTTGATTTATGTACTCCTTTCATAAAGATAGTGCAAAGTATCCTTTGAGAAGGATTTCTACAAAATCATGCTGATTGCCTGCAGAAACCCCCAGATTATTAACTTTGAAGCAGGACAGGTGGGTCTCTGTTCAGCTCATTTGTAATGTACACTGCCCTGTACATTGCTTGATTCTCCTTGCTCTAGAAATAGTAAATACAGTATAAAAAGGTTATTTGTATAAACCATCCAGATTTCCTAGATAGATGGACTCTAGCTTTTCCAAGGGAAAAGGTGACCCAATGAACCATGAAACTTAATGATGCTCATTAAAAATCCCCAAAACTTCCTCTTTAGGAGTATTACCTACGACATTCATTTATAAACTTTTGATTGCAAGCACATGTTTACTATCAAGTGGTTGAAGAAGAGATATTTTTGCACTTAGACTAAATCCCTGTCACACTGAAAAAATAGATATAGCATAATGTATACCGAGCAAAAGCAAAAAGTTCCACATATCCATACAGAAACAAGGATGGACTTGGGAAGGATTTAGTCATCTCTCATTCTCAAGGGGAGCTTTTGTTCCTTTACTGTTTTATAAGCACATTCTTTATCCCACCACCTGTGATGAAATAAGAACAAGGGCTAATCAGGGACGGCTTTGCAGCACTGAACAGAGCAAGTCAGAAAGCCACACAATTTTTTTCACAGCAAGAACAATATTCTAAGGTCGATAAAAGCACCAGCCTTAGTGTTGAGAATGGAGGAAGAGCAAAGACAATCTCTACTCCCCTCACCCACAAGAAACCTCCTAAAGGTCACTACTAGACCACCTACTGGATGCCAACTGCTCAGGACAGCTCACAAGCTACTTGGACTGTTCTTCAGGCTCATCATTTGTCCAGTGTATCCAAAGCCCTATGACAGCTCAGCAGCACTCAGTAACAATGAGGGAGTTCAATCCAGTCACACATATCACATCTCTAATACAAATTCCTCTGCAAATTTGTTACACACATCCCTTTTGTCCAAATTTCCTCACAACTAGAATCGCAACTGGTGTCTTCTGCAGCTTTCAAGGCAGTGACTGAAATGCCTTTCAACCCTTAGCTTGTTCTTGAAAAGGTATGAGCAGAGTGAGTTATTTTGCTGGATACATTAACTTTCCATCCAAGCACAGTCTGTTCTGAAGAGAGTAATTACATGGCCTTCTAGAGAACAAACCAGACAGCAGCAAATGGCCAAAACCAAAAAAAAATTAGCTCAGCAGGTGTTTCAGGTTAACATCAGGTCTTGGAAAGAGCATCAGGGAAGAAAAATTAACCCAGAACTACTCATTGCTTAGAAAAACCACAAGAGTCCATTTATTAGTTTGCCTCATTATGTAGTTCTTGTAACAGAGGATTCTGGAAGCATCATAATGCTTAGCACATGTGCATCAACAAGAAGTCGAGATGCAAGAGTTCAACATCTCCTGTAAAAATAAATCAAGAGGAAACAAAACTACTGAAATAAGGTGAGATGAGGCATGTGGAGACACACAAGTAAGTTAAGAGCAGCATAGAAATAAGATCTGCAAAAAATCAATCAAGGTCAATTTGTGCAGGTCAGAAAGTTTACTTTTTGTTTATCCTCCTAACCTTATTAATTTTGTTTCATCTTTCTCAGTGTACATAACTCCCTTATCACATGAAGGAGGCATCAAATAATTCTTGGTTTTTGCAGGGAAAGAGCACTACAAAATTGAACATTTGCCTGTGGTGGATTTGTGAATCGACAGGGGAACAAGTCCTGGACACAGGATCAGTACCTTTGTTTAGAACAGTGGGTGATGACCACTGGTGTGTCCCTTTTTATGCTACTTCAGTCCTGAGAAGAAGCAGGATTAGCACCTTTGAGAGCAATGAGCCAGCTCACAACTACATAACTGAACAGCAGTGACCTTATTCCAAACATATATAAACCTGTTGTTTCTCCTTTTGAGAAAGATAACAAAATTAGATTTTGAGAACTGACTCAGCTGAGAGTTGTTTATTTCAAAATGAAGACAAGCAAATATTCCAAGGAAGGCAAGAAAAAGTAGCTGCATGATGACTGGAATAAAAGCTCTGCTGGAATCGAGAATCCTGCCTCAGACGCTGAATAGATACTAGGAAAAATTCAACTTTTACAGGAATGGATCTTTTACTATGTAAAAGATCATCTACAAAGGAACTGTTGCAGAAACAGGAATAGACCTCAACTGAGATTGGAGCACGACATTTAAAGGGCTGCAGAGTAGTGAAAGGTATTGCTTCAAAATCCAACTCAGTTGGGAAAGGACACCTCACACCCCTGCATGCTCAGCCAGGAAGCCAAACTCAGCTCAGACGAGGCTTCCCCGAGCAGCCAGGAGGAGAACCACCGCAAACCAGGCACAGGGAACACACAGAACATCCCGAGCTGGACGGGACCCACAGGGAGCATCCAGTCCAACTCCTGGCAGCTAAACACAGCCCTGGTGCTTCGCAGGGAGAGCCCCAGTTTGGGAGCTGGAGGTGTCCCCAAGGCACACGGGAACAGCACCTCGTCCACAGGCTGTCCTCGCGTCGGGATACAGGAAGAGCCGGGAGTTAAAACTGGGATTTTCACTCCTCCTCCTCTGTTCAGCCTGGCCACAACTGAGCTCCAAGAGCTTAGAAAGCAAACAACAATCTGAAGTATCTTACACACAATGAGGGAATCATTTTATTAGATTATGGAAGACAGCAGCATTACAGTACAAAAAGTTACAAGAGTAGCAGAAAAAAAGTGGTTTTGGTTTAAATACTCAGGATTATACTGGGGAACATGAGAAGGATAGTACCCTTTTCTAAACTAACTCCTAACCAGGTTATCAAAATAAGTTTTGAATATTTAGCACAAGTAAAAAAGTTACAACAAACATCATTATAAAATGCTTTAATAAATAGTTTCTTTTCTGAAAGGTTTCTTTTTTTTTTAAGAACATGTCAAAAAAATGTACTAAAACAGATGATCCTGCAAAGCAAATCCTGCATTCCTGTATAAAATAACTGGTTTCAAAACATTCATGTTTACATTGTTCGTGGGCCAGAGTTTACACTCTCAGACATCTGTTCCTCTCAGTGGTAGGGTAACTAGGTGTATGTAGTGTTATGCTTCTTCAGTAATTAAAACAAACTTATAGTCTGCCCAGTTAACAGCAATAATAAAAGCCTTAAAAAAAAAAAATAAGCATAAGCCTTCCATAATATTTAACCATTTCTACTGAGGTACTCCCATCCTCTGAGCTTGCCAGCCTTTTTCCTTTAGAGCAAAAGATGAATAAAGCACAACAGAAACAAGACTGAGGAAAATATTGTTCCCTTCATTAGGCCTGTATTTAAACGCAAAAAAAAAGTAATACCACATGTAATTAACATATTCACAAAAGAAAAAACAATGCCTCTCTATGTTGGTACTGTACAGTAGATGCACCCGTTAGTGTTCTTGAGATGGGCTGAACATGGGGATAAACAAACATTTCTGGATCTATTTACACATAAGTGGTTATGTTCCTATGTAAATACAAATGACCAACAGATTTCTAACATTGATTGTATTAACATTTTCTAATCTGGACATAATACCAAAAAAAGTCTTATAAACTGCCATAGAACCTCCTTTTCTGCAACATAAATTAAAAGGAATGACATGTAAAAAAAAAAAAAAAAGACCAAAATATTTAACTTATTAAATCAAATATACAGAGTGATTCATTTAATATGTACATATTTACAAAAAAGCACTTTCACTATTAGAAAATAAACTGTGTCAGTTGGGGAACCTAGAGTTCTCACAATTTTACTATATTGATATGGCAGTCTTTGACAGTTGCTATAGAAAAAGTTTAATCTCAAGGCACTTGTCACATGCTTCAATACTGCAATTCTAAAGTAATTAAACAGAAATAAAAAGGCCACTTTTAAACCACAGTTGAAAGATCTCTATATTTTTTTTTTTGTTCCTATTACAAAGTGTGTAAGGCAAATTTGGAAAAAATCTTACAGAAGCTACTAACGTAACAAGTGCAGTGAGCTGCCATTAATAGAGATTCAAAGTCAAGAAAGCAGTTTAAAGTTCACACAATTTCCTCAACCAGGAGGTTTTAAAGCCACCATTAAATTAGAGCAAGTAATAAAAAGAAATACATTCTGTAAACAGTGTACAGTCTTTTGTAATAAACTTTACACATATTGAAAATACAACCTCTCCTCTGCCACATAGTGAGTGTATTATAAGTAAACTTTACAAAAATAGCAACTATCAAAGATTACTCATTTTTTTTTCATCTGACAGTCATTGAATAATTTATACAAGGCTAAAGAAACAAAATAAATTTTATTTATTATTTTTATTTATTTTTTTTACGCAAAATAAAGAAACTATGAACATTTGACTCCAGATATTTTTAGTCCTTGATGCAAAGTGGAGATGTCAATTTTTCCCCTCCCCAGCAAGCGCAGGCGCAGTCTGCCTACATCCCAAATACAGGTTTAGTCTCTACTGCCTTCAAAGTTTGATGCATTCACATTTTTTACAGATCTGTTGTCCATTTTGCCTATTTGATGGGATTTCTTTACTGGACTGCTCTCTGACGTGTCAGACACCTTTGTCGGCAAAGGCTTTGCGAGTTTGTGAGATAGGAATTTGTCCATTTCCTCATCTCTCTCCTCCTCCTCATCCTCCTCTTCCTCATACTCTACATACTCCTCTACTGCATCACAAGTTCTCTTTTGAGGAGATATGAAGTTTTTGCATTCATAACGAATGTCTTTGTTACTGTAAGATCTGTCTATAGGATTTCTTATGGGATTTAAAGGTGCCCACTGGTTATTGGCACCCTCTTCTCTGGGAGGACGGCTTCTCTCTCTCTCTTTTCTTCTCTTCCGAGTCCACCAGACGCAGATGATTATACAAGTCAGCCACACAATGCTAAATACCGCACAAAGAATTGGAACCAAATAATCTGGAGGGCAAATGGAAAGAAAGTGTTGCGTTAACAGAACAAGATATTTAGCACTGGACATTTGCAAGAGAAGTATCCATACTTAGCTACAGGTGATCTCCTGCACCATTTTTAGGAGAAAGGAAGTAAGATGTCTTTACAGCACAGTAACAACTGCCTGAATGCACCAGGTCCATCTGAAAGTGCTCTTCACTAGCTCAGTTTTACATGGTTAATGATGAGGGAGAAAAGCTCCATTTGAGATCTTCTTCCCCCTCCAACAGACAATTTGGTTTTGTAAAGTAGCATCTTTCTCAAGCATCTATGCAAAGTTGGCCCAGAAAACCTGAGTAATCCTGCTTGGATAAGGTTTTTCTCCAATGAAAAACCTTATCCTAGCAGGAGGCAGGCAATGGAGTACTGCGCCTCTAAGTTAATCTAGAAGTACTGGCACTTGCACCGCAAATTTATCCTGCATTTATCATCAGAAAGAACAGTCCTTTACCATCGGTGTCTACAGACATTTATGTATCAATGACCTCCAACAACATTCAGGTTAGGGCTACGTAACCAAATTAGTCATACATTCTTCAGCAAGTTCCTGTTCTACCTCAGGATGAAATACCAGAATATTGTCCCTAGAGAGAGGAGCCTTCACTGCTCAATGAACAAACAAAAGTTGAGGCAATTGTTTTTCTCCACTCTCCTAATCCTAAATCTCACTGTAGTGTTCTCCTAGCCACACAAACACAGATTGCTTCCCTAGGAAAATTTTTCTGAAAAATGTGTGGATATTTAGATTTCTTCTGCCCCCCTTCCTCAAGAGCTGTACAGGTAGGAGAGAATAACAACTTTTTATTCTTCTTGATAAGAAAAAACTCATACATGGTAAGGGGCAACAAGAGATGAGATGTTTTTATAGAGAGCAATGGGATTGTTCAACAGCTCTGAAGATAAATGCTGTCAACCCACCACTCTAATGCCTGATCCAAACATAAATTCCCTCAGTAGTTTTACGACAACTGCTGACAAAATAACCTGGAAATGACTATACAAAAACAACTGATGTTTCAACACCATGGTCCTTCAAATGCCTCCTGAGCACATTCTTATGTGGAATGTGACACATTCTCAAACATTTCCTTTTGGTAAAAGGAGGGTGAGTAAACTGCCAACACGGTTGGCCTCAAGGGATCTCAAAATTGTATTTTAACAGTTATGGGAAGGATTATGCTCACATGAATAACTGCTATTATCTCCTGATTTTTCATAAGCAACCTAACATTAAATCATGAATGGGAGAAATACTTCAAAGAAAAAGGTTCTTCATAACAGCTTCTCCAAGATTAGAATACAAAGTTTGCATTCTCACTGCTATCACATCTATTACTTCATCATATGGCCATGGATCCAAGTTTACTTAATAACAGGTTCTTTATACAGAATTTTCAGCAGAAATTCCAAATTCAGACTACTTTTTCTTAAAGCTAGAGGAAGTCAATGAAGCACCTAAATGATCATCTCCACCTAGACACTTGAGCATCCCACAGAAATGAGAGTCTCAACACTTAGGGCTTTACACCACATCTTTTGATAGGTTTTCACCCACCTTAACCAATTAAGGGGCAGCAAATAAAATCAAAAACCAGGTTACAGTTTGCTTCATAACAATTCCATTTAAGTGGTCAATACTGAGCGAGCATATTAAAATGAGGAGTCTGGAAACCATTTTGCAAGAGAACCCAAATTAATCTACTATTTTGGGAGACTCTTTAAATCTTACTGAGGTGGGAAGCAAAGTAATCTGCAGCCCTTTAGCTCTAGAATTTAATATGCAATCAGAAAAGCCAGAGGCTGAGGTATGTCAAAATCCCAGCTAGATTCCTTATCTTCTACACAACTGCTGTTTAAGGCAAGCACAAAGCAGGCACACTCCTTCAGGAGAGCTGAGGAAACAGCACATTTGCCAAGACTTTAACAGATGAAAGGCGTTTCCTAGAAGGAAAATGCAAGGGAAGTAGAACCAGGCAATCTCCTAATTGCTTGGACTATGGATGGAAGATCTTCCAGAAGATTATGCTGGGGAGGTCTAGGAAAAAGTTGGGAGAACCTCCTACCATTGTAAGATTTTCACTCTGGGGCTTAGTTGAACTTGAGCCTACCAGCAGTCTTCCACAAGCACGTCTCCTGCCTCCCCCAGGCAGGAACACAGGCATGCAAAACCTCCCATCACTCATTTTGGCACAGCTCTTGGAGAGCCAGCATTCAGAGATAAAGGTCTCCAATCACACTATATCCTCTTAAAGAGGAACAAATGCTACATTTTAAGCCAGCTGTGCACTAGTGAGAAACACATGTTGAAAAAGAGCTAAGTTTTACATCATGGCCAAGTATTGGAAGAAACCAGACATCTTTAACTCTTGTTAAGGTAAATAAATAGCACAAAAGCACTTCAGAAGAGATTGGTATCACACCACACCTTCCCTCTGCCCATATTTTCATTTTCTCACAGCCTTAGTGCAGTAGTATCAAGGGCTGAGGTTGGTTTAAGATTAATGTAGGAAAATTGGACAGGGTTGGAACTGCACACAAGAACAGCTCCTGATCTTATGAAAGGTGTGCTTGGGCTGGAAGTCAGAGCCAAAACTATGGCAAGGGTATCTGGGCATTTCACATTAGGGATGAGTTAAGGTTTAAACTAGTACACAAAGCACAGAATCTTGATCTCAAAGCAGCTTTCTCTTTGGTTAGTAACAGCAAGTAAAGACACAGCCTAGAGGATCATTTTCTCCAATGTGTGAAGAAAGATAAGAAGTCAGATAGCAGGGGAACAGAAAACACACCACAGAGGAGGTATGCATTGGAGCCTTACCTGATGAAGAATTCCCAACAACGATGGTCTCGACTTTGACTTCAGTTACTGCCAACATGACCGTGCTGTTCTGTCGCTTGGTGATGGCATTGACTATTGTATTAGCAGCATTCTGAATGAGGCTGTTATCTTGTTCATCTCGGTGTGGGACAAAGGACTAAAGGCAGTGAAGGGGAAAAGCAAGAAGTTATTGCAGTTACCTAACCATGGAAACGTCCTTTTTCAATCCAGCAACATCTCAATTGAGTTCACTCAGTTGAAGTTGCCTGACAGTAGCTACAAACAGATCTCTAGAAGCTCACCACAGCAACAGCATGGCTGGCTCTACCCAAACTGCAGATGCAGTGTCAAACGTGGTGGGTAGCACACCTACTTGTTAATTTAACATACTTCAAAGGAAAGGCAGTGACTTCTGTGTTACTTAAACTGATGAGCTAAACTTAGAGTTTGGAGCAGTTCAAGACACGTGGATTATCTAGATAGAGGCTTGGACTAATAACAGTCTGCTCTATTCATACCATACACTTTGCTCCCTGCATGGTAGCTCAGCATGCTCTTCACAGTACTAGCAGAGAAAGACAGTCCAGCTTCTGCCTGGATGAACATTTACTCTTTCTTGAAAACTAAGCTATACACAGGTATGGAGTGATTGAACTGTAAATGCATCTAAAGCAAGTCTTTAGTTCATTAGGGCAACAGTTACTTTCATCTATTCAACTTGCACCTTCTTCCCCTTCTCACTTAGTACCTTGTGTTTAAAGAACATGCCTGAAGCAGCCATGCACTAAATGCACAGCAGAAACCTCTTCACAAGAATAATCCAGCCACCTGTAACCATATCTCCTTACTGAGAGGGTCAAGAGCCCAAGATTTCTGACAGAACAAGTAGGCACCTGTTCACTAATTTGGGCTGAACTAGTCTTTAGAGTAATTTATCTTGAGCTTGTAGTAGCCATCTGTCATTAACAAAACCTGCAGTTTCAGCTCTCTGGCAGTGTAGGAAATTGTGAGATCACAAAATTGCTTTGCAGACAAGACTAAGCCACAGGTTGCTCCACCTGTATTCAAGTGAAACAAGCTTGAACAACTTCTTCCCCAGAAAAACTAATAAGAAAACACATTTGTGTATATATATATATACACAGATATCTCATACTTACAATAGCAACTTCCACTGCATTCTCTGTGGAGTAAGATGGATCACACAATATTATCAGAGTTCTGTCCCTAGAAACAGTCCTAGTAGCTGGTAAATACCGGATTTCAGAACAGATATTTTCTGTTGTAGTGCCCTGTTAGAAGCAAGGGAGACTGTCATTTTATTCAAGTGAAAAACAGCCTGTAAAAATAAGGATCTTCAGAGTTCTTGCAGCTGCTAAAAATTATGAAGGCAGCAAAGAGGGGAGAAAGAAAGGGCAGAAAGCTGAAGAACAGGGTCTTGGAATGAAGGGCAAAAAACTGAGCTTGCATGAGTATGTTAGTACAGTCTGAGCCCATCTTGAAATGCAAATAGTTCTTCAAGACTCAAGAAGATAAAATTCAGTACAAACCTAAATTTTGCCTCACCCTTTAGACAAAGCACAATTAAAAGCAACAAAGGAGTCTAGCAATCAAATTTGCAAAAATTGCTTATAACAGCAAGGAGTCATACTAGAAACCTTAATCTTGCATGCTATGATATAGAATAGATCCCTACATATATTGCCATGCTTCATTAACAATTCCATTCTCACCTGGGGGACTTTGTCTCCATTAAAAATTAAAGTAATTCTAGCACAGTCATTGTCCAAGTACCCAGAATTAGGCAGACACTTGATATTGATTGGCAGAGGTTCAGAGGCACTGCATTCTCCCCAGTCTGTGCATGGTGGCTGAAAGCATTTCATATACTTCTCCTGGCATTCTTGACCCATGGGACACTGGTTATTGGAATTATCCCAGTATTTGTGTAACAGACAAGGCTTTTTTCCACACCACACCTAGACATTAAAAAGAACAAAGCATTGTTACAGGTAGTTACTCTGAAGCATCAAATCCAAATAAGCAATTCACATAGAAAAATATCTGTCTTTTGATATTGCTGTAGTCCTAGTAGCAGATGGATCTGCTCTTCCACAAAATGAAGACATTTAGTACAGACACAAGGATAAAAATCTGTGCAAAAATAATCTGAGAAACCACTGGATGATTGTCCTAGAAGTTTATGGATTTGTCCCACTTAACTGAGTTATGCAGAAATTCAAGTATTTATTTTAATCTAATTCTCTAGGCTTCTACAATATAGAAAGAGAAATATCACCACAAAGATTAATTTCTTCAATATTCATACTGAGATCCCTGCCAGAGAACACTGAATATGTTAAGAGCTGATGCACACTGGTAATAAGCACAACCACTCCAACCATGCTCCCAAAAGGTAGGAGTTTGCTGGTACCCATAAATTACTGGGGTGCAGCAAATTTCCAAACCCAGCTCCATTCCAGGAACTGGACTTGAGTGATCCTTGTGGGTCCCTTCCAACTTAGGATATTCTATAATTCCACGTGGTCTTTAAGATCCAACATAGCACTGTACAGCTATTAGGAACTTAGGGATTCCTTAAAGCACAATTGTTAGCAAGAAAGTTCAAGTGTTTCATTACAAATGGAAGAAACCTAATACCACACACGGATGAGTTGAATTTAAGGCACATGTTCAATCTGCATTTAGGCTCAGTCACAAAACTGCCAGGATCTAGCCCACAATAAATACACAAAGGCTAAAGGCTATCAATTCATAAAGCTACTGAAGGACAACAAAAAGGCAGTCAATACCCAGTGTTTCTTCCTACATGCCCTCCACCTTGGAACTCACATTTCACAAAATTAGGAGTTCCAAAACTTGTTTGCAAAGCTTCAGCAGTATGATTTATTTATCCTTTATTCCAGTTCGTATTTTATTTTCTGCAACAAGTGGTCTAGAGAACCTGTTCTAGCAGGTAGACAGCAGGACAGTAACTTTATGATATTAAAGACAATTCATATCTACTCTGACAGGAAGCCACTTTTTTTTAACAAAGGAAATTTAGAGGAGATGAAGCCTAACTTGTGCATGAAGAACAATGAGTTTGTTTCAGCCATGGGAATTTAGGAAAATAGGTCAAAATGCCTACCTTGGTGCAGTCAACACGTCCATCCAAACAGTGGCAGCTGTTGCACTCCTGTTCCCACCGGCTGCCATGGGGAAAGGTCATTCCTTTAAGCCAGCAAGGCTTTCCAATTCCAATCACTAAAGAAAAAAACAAAACAAAAAACACATTCAGACACTCCACCTCTTCAAGTTATAAATACCATACAAATTTAAATTAAAAAATATTAGCTACTGTTCCTTACATATCAGACTACTGTAGATAAACTTTATATTGGCTAGATTGTGCCCTACTGTGTTTTGGGTAAAGGTTGATAGCAGATATAGAAATACCTTCTTGGCATCTAGGACCAATTCTTCCAGGGGGACAAGTGCATCGGTATCCATTTATTTCATCTATACAGGTGGCACCATATCCACAAGGAGAAGACTGGCATTCATCAATATCTGGACAGAAAATAGGTAATACTCAGTGACAAGGACACAGGACATTGTAATTAATAATTTAATGAGGTGTAATCTAACAGTACCTCCTTTCCTTAAAGCAAAAGACAGAATCTGACAGAATTAATCTTGTAATTAAACAGTTCTGCCATTTCAGCAATAACCTGTAACAGATTTCTCATAATTGCACCCTAATTGAAGTTCTGGTAATCAAAACAGCAGTCATATGCTGACTCATCTCACAGAGCAGAGGTGTTGGACAGCTGAAAGTGTTAATGCCTTGTCCACATTCAGCTACAGAACAAGTCCCACATCCTGTTCTGGCACTAATCTCAGACATTTAGGCTTCATACAAAAGCATGTGCTTTCATGAAGTTATCAGAGTGCAAGAGCTGAACAATGATCTTGCTCAACAATGCTCAAAGAAGTGACTTGCTGCAATACAAGTGTCCATAAGGCAGAGGAGTAACAGCTTAGTTTGTAACACACATTTGATGAACATTAATAACCTTGAAATAGTAAGAAGATTGATTTAATACACAGACAGTTAGCATTAAAGCCTCTTTTAAAAAAATCTTTCAAAGATTCAGAGGATTAGCCACAGAAACCAATGGAAAAAGGCAGGGAAGCATGGTCCTTTCTGAAGGACAGCATGTGTCATCTGTTATCTTGGGGAGGAGATCAATACTGATTTAGGCAACAGAAACAAACTTGGCAAGCTGTGAGCCATAGGCACCAACTGCTTAATTTTCAACCAGAACCTCTCTCTTCCAAAACATCTTTTGAAAGATTTTCTTCCATTGAGTATGAATGCCCTTTCCAACCCCAGAGGTAAACTCCAGTTCTTGTCCAAGACACATTTTAAAGTACAGGACTTTGAAAGTGAATGTGATAAAAGGCAGTAGTGAGATTGTTACACTTGTAGGCAATGCAAAACAATCCAATGGAGATGAAGGTCTTTTGGTTCTATTTTAGATTCCTTCAGAATGCACCAAGATCTAAAGTTCAACAGGGTTTAACTAATCTTTCCTCCTGTTTTCAGACTATACAGGTTTAAGATTCTCCAGCCTTTGTATGCTGAAAAAGGTGACATAACTTTTTCTGTATCAGCCATAAAAGGCCTTTTTTTCAGAGCTACTCCTTCCATTTATACCAGTCTAAACAAGTAAAAAAATGTCTGCAACTCCATTACAAATGCACAGTATTTGCATTTGTGACATCCTAGCCTCAAGGGGAAGAGAAGCAAACAAGGAGAATTCAATATCCCTTTCTGGAAATTGACCCAGACACACAGTGATCTGCCATGCCTGGTTCTGCATTGAGACACCACTAAACTGATGCTTCCACAAGTGCTGCAGCTACCCTCCAACCAGAAGTGCTGGTTTGTTTTCTCTATGCCAGAATGAGGATGAAGTCTCAACTTGAAAGCACATCACCATACTGATGGAGTGGAAGGAAGCCTTGAGGCTACAGAAGATTCAAAGTCTGATTTTCCAAAGCAGAAAGTAAAAATAATATATATATCCATTCAAGTCAAAATGATAAAATTTCTTTAAAAAGACAAAACCAAAACAACCCAAAAAAAACAACCAAACAACAAAAATCCCTCACCAGCTTGTTCCACAACACTTTGACACCCTTTTAGGGTCCGTTTTCCTCCCTTCTTGGCCTCTACCCTTCAGAATAATTGCAGTGAAATAGGTTTGTTTTCTAGCTTTGAAAGACCTTTATCATACTTCTGTTATTCACATGCCAACATTCCCCTTAAGGTTTTTGTTCCCATTTGGAATGTCTCAGTGCATTTTGGTTTCTTATGTTAAGTGGAACACATTCAGATATATGTCATTTTTACCAGCAAGATGTTTATCAACAGAGAAATATTTAAAAATTTAAGCTTCTATGAAGCCAACACCCCAGAAACATCAGAATTATCCAAGAAAATCCAGCAATCAAGTCTTCAAGCATGATTTAAGCAAACTCATTTCAGTGCCATTTAATGAAATGAGTAATAGACCACAACGTGCTATTATTTACAAGGTATCAATACCCAGCTAACAGGTGGCTTCTGCTTCATTATTTGGAATTCAGCTGAGCTAATGTAAAAAAGGTCACCAGGTGTTCTTTGCAATTTGTGCAGAGTGGTAGAACCAGCCAGGTCTTTAGCCATGCAGTACTCACTGATTCTGCAGTCAGGCCCAGCGAAGCCGGGGGCGCATTCACATCGGAACCAGTTCACTCCATCAACGCAGATCCCTCCGTTGTAACTGTAAATTAAAAAGTGTAGTCAACAAGCCACCTACATTGTTTCATTGGTAAATTAAAGCTTTGTTAATTAGAGCTTCTGCTGCTCTTCAGGGGGACAATTCATTTCTATCAAGAGCAAAAGCATAATACTAGATAAACAATACTGCTTAGCAAGTCAGCAGTTAAGCAGCAACATCCTACAGATGCAGGAGGAAGCACATCCACAGAACTCAAGGAGGTGGAACAGCACTTTCAAATGAATACAAAGAAAGACCAAGGTTTTCCAAATTTGGTTGTTTTTTTAATACACAAGCAAAGATTATGGCATCAGAGTGGACAACTGAGAAAGATAAGGTAGGATTGTTTCATCCACACATCAGTATTTTCCCCCTTCAATAATAAATGTCAGCCTCCGTATTTAAAATATTCCCAGTTTATCTCCTAAAAATTCAGTTTTGTGTTTAAACATGTTTATACACAGTAATTGGTTCAACAGGACATTTGTATATTATTTAGAATCATTTACTGTAAACTAACAGGTTTTGATTTATCATTTTTTACTCTATCCAATTACAAATGTTATCATATGTGACTCACTTCTTATCACTGTAATTTACTGGTCAGTTCCACCATGGTGACTACACTAAAATACTTTTATTTGTTCATAGATGAATCAATTCAAGATTGTTTCATGGTCTTTGGTGCTGTCAAGGAATAGACATGGCATAGCAAAAAAAATGGTTCTAAGATATTTTACAGAGGCTGGCTCCAATTATTTTAGAGTAAAATTAGTTCTAACCTATAATGTAAATACATATTATTGAGCTCACTTCTATTTTCACAATAGATATGGGAGTGTGTACTTACCATGGATGAGGGTTGCAGTCATTGGTGTCTAGAAAAAAAAATTGGCTAGTGTAAATAGTAGCACAATTTATTTTCTAAAATATAAAACTATAGTTCAGAAGACACTATATTTGATAAGTGAAGAATATACAGAACTGAATGTTTTCTTCCACACTTGCAAAAAAACTTTAATTATCACGTGTATCAACAGTAGGCAGAGTAAAAACAGAACTCAAACTTAGAGTTTCCCTGCCACTCCCAATGTTACACCTTGAGGGGAAAAAAATAAAAATCAAAGTTGCAGGCTTTACTCCGCCTAACCAATTCACTGTCTTGGTATGTCGAAGTAGTTAACTGCTGTCCTGAGAGAAAATGGCTTACACACTACTGCCTGCCTCTCCAGATACTCTTCATTATTAAAATAATTATTTCTGTGAGTATTTTTTCCTGCTCTACACATGTTTCCAAAATTATACTTTTATAGAAGGCCGAGAGTCTTATTTTGGCAGAGACTGGATGCAAAAAGCAGCATGACAAACTCCTCATTCATTACTCGAGCATCATCTTCTTTACCTACCTCCCACTCTGAATGATTCAGATATTTTGGCACATGAACCCCATAAACTTGCTTTGTTTCAGTTAACAGCTCTCTGCCAGACACTCCCAATATCCCAGGGGGATGCAGGGGAAGAAAGGAGAAAAGCCTCACTCTGTGTGCATGTGCGTCCTTCCCATCCTTCTTTGCAGATGCACGAGAAGGAATCTCCGCTGCCAACACATGTTCCACCATTCATGCAAGGGTTTAGAATGCAGCTGCTGTTTTTAGCTTTGAAAACAGAAAAAGTGTCTATTAGCCCAGAAAACAAAGAGCACCTATCATCTGGATGTGTCAGTATCACAATCCTAAAGAGTATTTAAATCAACAGTTAAAAACTTACAAAAAGGTCAAAAAAACTCCAAAAATACTCAATCACATGACACTCACTCACCTTCACCATTGCTCCAAATTCAATTGTTTAACTGAACCATGAAATTTTATTAAAGAAGAATTACCTCCTTTCTGCCCCATTTATGTAAGCATTCTTCAACTACTGCTAAATTATTACTTTGGCAGTGAGTTACCCAGGCCATGAGGCATTCTTTGCAATAAAAATACTAGCATTTAAAGCTCAGGTTTTGATTAAAAGCTGCAATTGTATCTAAAAAGTAGAAAAACTGTACTAAGTTATCTTCAATCAACTTCCTGATCACAGGGAAGTCTCATTTTCAGAAAGATGCACCACAGATACAACATTCAGTCTCCAAAGGGGGGGGGGGGGGGGTGGAAATCAAGTAGCTCCCTACAGCAGGCATTAACTCTGCAAATGTCCCAGGAAGAAACTCCTAATTTCATTTTTCCTGGGTATGCCTGCTCATACACCTCATGATCATAAACCTTGTGACTCTGCAAGCCAAGCAGAGGACTAAGTTCCCAGGAAAACCTTTACACAGGGCCTCTAAAGACCAACAGAAAAGGCAAGTCCAAGTTTTAGGAAACTCCATAGGAAGGAAGCTATGGAAAAGACCATGTAAGCAGTCAGAGGAGAACAGCTTCCAGAAAATCAGTATCATGTCAGGTGAGTGGAAGAAATTACTTAAATTTCAGTCACCACCAATTGGAACAGCTTTGAACTGGCCAGTCAGAACAGTGTGTCTGTTTACTAAACAGTTGATTATTTAAACGTTTTTCTGCTTCTCCTAGCTTTATCTGTAGACAATTTTAAAAGCTTACCAGTGTTGCAAGTACTTCCTATCCACTCTGGAGGACACGAGCAGCGGAATGTGTCTCCATCATCATAGCATGTCCCACCATTACTGCAAGTGTTTGCATCACACTGGTATTCACCTGCACACCACAAACAAAGCAGTTTTAACTTCCACTGGCCTTGCTGAATGTTAGAAACAGGTAATTTTTAATCACAGAAAGCGACTTTGTATTTAAATGTACCAGTATCAGAAACATTTCTCTACTTGCTGTATTACAATAAACAGCCCAAAGAATGGAATCTAAGGACATCTCTCATGAAACTGCTTCACTGCATGAAGAAATACTTTTTTTTTTTTTTTAAGTTCCATTTTGCAACTGGGAAACTGGAAGGGGTAATGAGAGTGCACCTATTTTTCCACTGCGATTGTTTTACTTAAAATTTCAGGAACTCCAGTCCCATGAGAAGAAAATAAATCTTTGGGTAATCTCAAGATCAAAGCAAGGAACACTTACGTGAGTGACAAGTTTTGCCTTTCCAGTCATTCTTACACTCACAATAGAAGTCATTTACCAAATCAATGCATCGGCCACCGTTGTGGCATGGGTTAGGAGAACAGTCATTGAAATCTAAAAAAAAAAAAAGTTATTCAAATTAGATGATCTAGCCCAGCCAAGGCCATGAGAAAACAAAAAATCTCTTTATTAAAAAATAAATTTTGTACTACTTAGGAAGACAGCAATCCCAGTTATTATGAGGTTATATTTATACAAGCAAGGAAAACACACTGATTTAATACAGAACAACATGAATTATGACTTTCTGACAGCTTAGAAGGACCATTCAGTATGGATAAAGCACCAAAGAAGCTTTGTTTTCACAAAGAGCTGTGTTCTGAACTTCAGAAAGAGCTTTCTACTCAGGACCACAATGTCCTGAAAAGGAGCCCCAGCCCAGGGCATCCTAGGAGATGAGAGAGACAATTAAGGCTCCCTTTTTCTGTTCTGTTTCAAAACAGAGTTACAGCCATTAGAGGTGGCTTAAGCACATACATACATATGTGCACACATTAAACATACTCACACAATCATGGATTTTAGAGAAAGCTCCTTTCACTCCTTTCCAACACTTTAATAGGTGGAATATAAGTATTCCAGAACAAGCTTCATCTAGACCACACAAAAGGCTCTTTTGACAGCAGTAGCTGCCAAAAGCTGCTCAGTCTGTATTTCACATCTTAATTGATGCATGTCCTGTAATAAGTCTCAGCAAGTCCTTGCCATCATGTTTTAGCAGGGGATCATTCAGAGCAGAAAGAGAAACAACTGCAGTTTTCTCTGAGGTGTCTTAACCATGAACTGCCCTAGTTCTCTTCCTGGCCAACACTTTTGCCTATCCCCAGGAGAAAAAGTTTTCTCCTCCTGAGATAAATGTTCAACTATACCAAATAATTAGATTCTGCTCCTATTAAAGGAGCTGAGTCTTTTAAAGCAGCTACCTGAAGTTATTTCTGAAAATACTTCTGCAAACAATACTTAATTATAGAACACAGATCACCCCATTATTAAGCACATACCCACCATCTCTGTTACTACAAAGCTGCATCACTTGGTCCTGCAGCACTGAGCAGTACTCACTTGTGTCACACAGCTCTCCTTCCCAGCCACTTGAACAGAAACATCTAAATGAATCAACTTCATCAATACATGTCCCACCATTCTTGCAAGGTTTCCCAAGACAGTCATTGATATCTACAACAAAAAGTCAACAATTATTTGGCTGTTTTCACCTACTCAGAGGAATGATCTACACTTGTGTCTTTAGGAAAAGCAGTACAAAGTTATTACTGCATTTGTCCATGCAAAAGAAAAGCTCAAACATCTGTTTTCAAGTTTGTTTCTGGCTGTATTGTCATGTAGAAAGTCAAACCAGAGCATTACACTTACATGGCAAGAATATCCAGGGGTTTAAAAACACCTAAACCAGCAATACAAGTTCTAGTCCCATTTTTTTCATTCTCATGTTGGAGAAATCCATGGCTTGGAGGATTGTACACAAAGGTAGTGGGTACAGACACATTTACTCTGAAGTTAACTGGACCGAAACCAATTTTCTATCACAGAGGAAGTGCAAACCACTACAAAGACCACTACCAGAAGAAAATTTCAAGCAGTACATCTGAAACAGTGACTTATGCAACTTTACCGAAATCAAAATGTTTTATTTTATGCTGTAAAGCTTCAAACGATTAACTTTAAAATAAATTTAGAGCAGAAAAAATAATCTTTTACAAGCTCCTACTTACTTTCATGACAGTATGTTCCAGTAAAACCCCTGTCACAGGCACAAGTGAAATTCCCTCCTGGTTGACTAATACACCGTCCATGAGGCCCACAAACATTGGATGAAATGAAACGGATTCCTTCTTGTGTAGCATTAGTGAAGACTTCTATTGTACAGCTGTCTATTACTGAAAAGGAAGTGTAGTCTTTAGACTAATGATCTGTATCACCAATCAGATCTTAGTTTTAAAAGAGGTTTTACAAAAATTAATCACAACCTTGTGTAATCTATAAGTTACCATCTACCTCTTCATAAATGAGGAGCACTTCCTCTCACTGCTTTGCTATTTTATGAAGTCCAAGTGAGAAGAATAAAAACATTTCTGCATTATACTATTCCCCAAAATTCCTTTTTTTTTTTTAAATGTACCACCATCAAGAGAGATTTATGTACAACAGCAGGTACCTTTACAAGAATTGTTCTTGCAGTGGTCCTTGAGATGAGAACAATTTTTTCCATCATAGTCATCAGGGCAGGCACAGTAATAATCTCCTCCCAGATCGTAACATTTAGCCCCATTCTGGCAAGGGTTAGGTTCACAGAAATCAATATCCATCTGTAAGAGAAAGCACAGTTAGCAGCAGCTGCTTCATTTCCCAGGAGTAAGCAGCATTATCTGCTTTGCCAGAGACACAGATGAAGCTAATGTACAAGGAACCTCAACTTTTAAGAAGGTTTATGAATCATAAATATTGCACTCCATCCTGCAAGACAGAAACTTCAGCTTCATTTAGTCTATCCTAATACAAAGCATTTCTGACACTGCTAAAAGAATACTCCTTTGGAGGAAGCTGAATAAGCACATTTGCAGTAACTTGGTAAATAATTACTCAAGCTATTAGGAGATATCTTACTGCAACTTCTCTGGATCATTATAAGTCACTTTTCTGTCCTTCACACCCATATGCCAAGTGCTACAAGGAAAGTTAAGTACCAGTGTACTTGTCAGCTTTGTGTCTGCAAGAGACTTAAAGTACCCAGAGCCTGAACAAAATCCCATCCCCTAGAGCAAATTCTCTTCCCATCTCAATTAACACATAGAATTTATTATAAAACCACACAGCTTGGAAGGCACCTCTAGAGGTCAGCTACTCCCCACCTCCTGCTCAAAGTAGGTCTAGTTAGACCCAGCTGCTCAGGGCCTTATTTTAACAAATACCATCACCACACCAATTTACACACAGTTACACGAGATGCATTTTGAACTCCGACCATCTGATCCAGAGAGCAAAATTTAAACCTCGCCTTCATAATACAAACTTTAATGTAAACATTGCTGCAGCAAAAGAATTCTGCTGCTTTCTGCTTTAGACTGACACGCAAGATCACTGATTCATGATGCCCTAAATTGGTCTCAAAACCCACAAAGCAGCCTCAAAAGAGATATTTTTACATCACAGGATCTTTCCTCCAAATTGTTTTTCTTAAGGATTGCTTTTCTCCCCTCAAGTCAGGTTTTCCCTCTTCACATCTCTCTTGGGAGAAAGATAGCTTTCAACTTCACAGACATGAAATTAAGTTCAATAGTGGTTTTGATCCCTATTTTTAGCAGTTCAGTAGCTAAATAGGAGAAAAATGCAAAACTAGCCAAAGGAGAAGGAATACAAATGGTGTTGAGTATTTAATTTAGAGGAGCACATACGACTCCAGTCGCAACAGAAAATTCTTCAGCAAACCATTTCGTGCTCTCACACAGAGCATTCAAAGCAAGCTATAAAAAAATAGCCATGGTCTGAGAAAGATTCTCAGATCTCCTCTATCAGATGTCTCCATTTGTTTCCTTCCATTAGTGTAAATTTCCCCTTCCCAATGCAAGTTCAGTAGCTGGTACTTTAGGATCTGGAATCAATGGTAGATATTTCCTGCAGCACACAAGGCAAGCAGCCAACTCTCCCCTATTATTCAAGCATATTTGTTAAAACTTTAATTACACAGTATTGTATGAATCAGCCCAGAGTAGAGCACTGAAGTTATGATCCTTATGCAGAAACAGTTCATGAGCTATTAGGTGTTGCACCAGTTTTATTAAACCAGTTGATATTTGCAGTCCTTTTAAATTTTGAATAAAATGAGGGCACTGCTTCTTTAATGATGCAGATAACATAGAATAAATTTACTTCAGTGTTTAAGAGTGATCACTCCAATATCTTCCACAAAAAATTCTGGAGCAAATCCAACAAAATTCTAGCCTAATGCCTCCAGTTGATACTAAGCATAACATCCAGATGAATTTGACTATCAGCAAAAGCCACAAAGTAAATACTTAATGCAAAATAATTTTACACTGAAAATCCTAATGCCCTCCATAGGAAAGAGGAATATCTCCTTTACATGAAATACTTTAGGAATTACCAGTAAGACTTCAATATTTCAGATCTGAATCCTTAAGCACTAGAACTCCATATTCCTAAAATTATCTCAGACAAAGTTCTGAGAGCCAATACTCGCCTTTAGTAATTATGTTAATTATCACCATTATATATAATATAAATAATTGATATATAATTATTATACCCCTACCAATGGCAGTAGGATTACTTGAAAGGTAATTCAATTATGTGCCTCAGAGTTATTAGGATGAGAACCTAAAGCACCCCAGTGCAACAAAAAGATACAGGTCCTGAAAACTGCAAAGGAAAGCATTTCAAGCTTAAGGAATACTTCCTCTGAAAACCCTTAGGAAGGCCAACACCCATATACACCAACTTGCAGTTTATCAGGCTGCAAATTCAAGCGTTACAGCTACTATGACAGCGCGGCACAACAAATTTGCTTATTCAGAGTATCAGGTAACAGCTATGATAGGCAGTGACGCTCCAGCCTTGGGTTACTCCCATTTAAACACAGAGATCTATTTCTTTCAAGAATTCAGTCCATGACAAGCATTGC
This sequence comes from Cettia cetti, assembly GCA_013401135.1. Lineage (NCBI taxonomy): Eukaryota > Metazoa > Chordata > Aves > Passeriformes > Sylviidae > Cettia > Cettia cetti. The sequence goes on along the minus strand of VZUI01007178.1, from coordinate 48,450 downwards.
AGTAATGTCTGTGCTGCCCTCACCTCGCAGAAGACTCCTGAGAATCCCTGGGAACACAGGCAAGTGAATCCATTCACCAGGTCTTTGCAGCGGCCCCCGTTCTGGCAGGGATTGCTCTCGCACTCGTTGGTTTCTATCTCACAGTTCTTTCCTGTGAAACCACGAGGGCATAAGCAGTGGTAACCGTTCACTTCATCCTTGGCAGAGCAGGGAAAGGAAGCAAAAGTAGAAGGATTCGTTTATTGATGAAACTTGTACACAAAAAATTCAAGTTGCTTCTGTATTCTGGGTTTGCAGACAGCAGTAGCACCACAGAATTTTATTTTGTGAAATGGGTGCAAGAGTCTGCAAGCATACAGTGTTACATTTTTAACATTTGAACTCTTTCAACCAAACTGTAAAACTCATAACCAGTCGGTGAAATATTAATTTTCAACATGGAATGTAATGAACAAGAGTTACCTTACAAGTTCCTCCATGCTGGCACTGTCCATGACAGTCATTTATATCTATGGATAAAATATGAAAAGCATTACAATTTAGACTAGAAGACCAAGCTAAAAAGAATAGGTTTAGCATAAAAATAGAGACCAAGTAATTTTCAAAAAGGTTTTTTTCCTAGATGTTTCAATGGAAAGAAAGGATTCTTGATGTCTTAGATTCCTATTTTTTAAAAATATACAATAAAAAATTACGCTCCGTATTTCTACTATAGTGTACTAAAAACGACATATCAATATCAGTTAATTTCATATCTAACATTTTAACTTAAAGGTATTTTAAATTCAATCAGTATATATCATACAGAAGCATGTAAGAGTCAAGAGATTTATTAGTTACTTCAGTGTATATCTAAGCTCACTTTAATACCAATTACCTTTCAAAATAAATTTTTGAACAGTATTTTTAATTTACATTGCTAGAAGTCAGAAAAATCCTGACAACAGCTTTTTTTCTTATAAAAGTATATATACTATCACTCAAATTTTTTTTAAAGAACAAAGCATCCTACTGTCAACATATATACTAAAGAAATACTAACTGATATGACAATTTACTCCTGTCCATCCTGGAATGCAGTCACAGTAATATCCACCAATGAGATTTTTGCAAGAGTAAGCATTAACACAGGGTTTCCCCTCACACTCATTAGCATCTGTGAAAGAAGAGAAAATAAAGAATAGAATAAAGAAAAAACCCAGAAATAGATTACCACAGCCCCAAGCAAAGTCCATGCAATCCAAGCATCAGAAGCTCACATTAAACACTGGTAGGGCACTGAAACCATTTATATACCATAGGATTTTAATACACACTTGCCTATAGTAGCACATGCATGTTATCTTACTCTTCCCTTGACCAAAACTCAAAAAGGCAATTTGTTAGTCAGGGCAAATCCCTCCCTGGCCTCCACAAGCTTAGTCACTGTTCTGCCACCATGGAGAAGGAGTTACCATCACCAACACTGCATTTTGCAACAGAAAGTTATGGTGCATTCTAAAAGAACTATTATAAATAAGATTAAGTTGGGGCTTAAATAGTTACAGATCCACTTGAAATGTCTGGCTTTGAGATGTACTCTCCTAAAGAGGAGCTAAGCTATCAATAACACACATATTCCACATTTTCTTCAATAAACACCATGCCAGAAACACACAGAGTTATTCACTGTTTAGGAATAATCTCCAGTGGTCTCCAAAGCTTTAAAATTATTTACCAAGCTGGCAAGTTGCTCCAATCCACTGCTGTGGACAAATACACTCGAAAGCATTGACACCATCAATGCAGGTCCCTCCTTGAGCACAGGGGTTCGATGCACACTCGTCAATATCTGCAAAGGCAAAGGGGGACTTCCATTACATGGCCTAAAGCTTGGCTTCACAGGTTCTGCCTCAAAGTTAGTTTGAGATGAAGAATGTATAAACATACAAGCTTAGGTTCAGACTAACATTTCTAACCTAGTTTTTTACTTAGGCTTTTCTCTCACATGTTTGAGACAAGAGTAGAAAAGATCAGCAAACAGCAAAGAAGCATCAGATAACCTACCTATGTTTTGCATGTTCATTGAAAGTCATGTCCCTAGGCCATTACACAAATTTAGCCAGTTTTGGTTCTGTGGTTGGCAATTTTCAGGGTATTTTGCTTTGGTTTTTGGGTGGGGGTTTTTTTAGGACAGTTGCTGTTTGAAGACAAGCCACCCATGTTCTAAATCACAGGCAACATGTAAATCAATTATAGTCCCACAATACATTCCAACCACTTCTCTGTCCTCTGAACCACACACTTAAGCACTTAAGCGTGCAAATCTACTTTCCTACTATTAAAGAAGGGGAGAACCTTTGACCTTCCCATTTATATTTCTCAAAATGAAACCATTCTGTATTTTGCTTCAGAGTGGTTAAGGAGTCAGGAATTGTGAAACAAGCTTTGTTTGACAAAGAAAGGGCATTTCTTTGGATATGGTCCAGCTATGCTTTTGGTAACTTTTTGATAACAGAGCTCAACTGCATTGAGTCAATACTGTGGGTGCACAGAACCATCCTCTTTTCAGTCTGCCAATGCTGAGCTGTTAAAAGACAGAAAAAGTAAAAAGGCTACCACCAAATTCCAAACCCACAGAGTATGATAACACCAAGTAAGCTGCATCACCCCTTCCAACCCAACAGGTCAGTCACCAGCAAAACCATACCCACCAATAGCACATGTTGGTCCACTCCACCCCGACGGGCAGTGACACTTGAAGCCTGATGAAATTTCGTGACAAATTCCACCATTAGCACAGGGATTAGATACACAAGCATGCTCAGCTGGGGAGAAAGAGGGAAAGAAATTCTTGCTAAATACTCTTCCAGTACCAATTAAAGAAAATTTGCACTTAAAAGTTGCATTGGCTAAAAGTAACCAAGAGAAATAGCAGTGGAGAGATACCAGCATTGAAGATTGGAGCTGCCTTCTCCCACTGCAGAGAGTTAAGAGAAGGAAAATGAAGCAGGATTTCACTGAAGATGTATCATCCTTCCCACCTAATGATTAGAAAGCCTAAGCACAGAAAGCTCACTCTATTTCAATATCCTAGCAAAGTTCCCCATTAACACTGCTTCCAGCCATGCACTTCCACCTCCAGAGTGCTCCAGCACTTCTTTTAAACTCAGTGAGACAAAACAGATACACTGTATGCAGAGGTCTGAAAGTTGTAGTAGCTTAGGTATCAAAGGTCTGTTTAGCTTCATCCTAGCACTGTTCCTTGGAAACAGCAGGGAATAGAGGTGCTTACAGGCAGTGATGCTCCTTGTCACTACATGTAGGGCTCTAACAGTGGCAGAGGCCACACAAAACAGCCATCAGGTTGGGGAGGGGCAAGCTCTTCATAACTTCTTTTTGGTAACTTTCCCTTTCAGATGCCAAGGAAGTTTTTTAGTACCAGTACCTAAAACAGCTCACACAACAACCTACTGTTAAAAATCACCATAGATCTCAGCAAGTATATGGCTTCCTTTTTCACTGCCTCTTCACCTGAAAAGATAAGCTACTCCCCTCACAGCTTTCAGGGCAAGCTATGGCAAGACTTCATCCATTTTAGCCTAAACTTTACATCACGTTCTACCAGCTGAAGCAAAATTCAAGTTTTGATGGTATCTTTAATACCAACTAGAGCTTTATGAAATTCAAAGATCTTCATCCTGATTAACTCTGAAAACATTCTGCTGATAATAGTTTAGTGAACTTAAGGCCAAACAGTGAAGTGGAAAAAAATTATTTCTTTCCACCTAACATTTTAACTATCAAGGAACAGCAAAATTCATAGTGAGAAGCTGTGAGTATCACATTTCAGAAAAGGATTTAACAATGCATGATAAACAAAAGGAACACTCAACTAACCACTAGAGAAGCAAAATATGAAAGAACTAGAAACTGTACACTGCCCATTTACCTCTGAAGTAAGAATAATCAAGAAAAGTCTCCAGAGACTAGAACTGTCCCCAGAACATGAACATTTTGGTCTGTGTAAAACATACACAGATAGAAAAAAGCAATATGCTATCTTTGTACTGTGGTTGAGATAGGAAGCAGTTTTTCAAGACACAGATCTGCTGAAGAATCAAGTCAAAGCCATGCTTCATCACAGATGTGGATTAAATGCTCTCTTCTATTTTGCCTGTAGGCACAAGGAAGACACCTTTTTTTCAGACTGCTCAAGGTGACTCTGTAAGAGAGTTTGAGCACATTTCCATAGTTATTTCATTATTAATCCAATTATATTAGAAATCCCACATTAAAAGATTAAGTTTCAGTTGATTAAAAAGGATAGTCAACACATTCAGCCAACTAAAAATTGGGGCAAACCCCCACATCAGAGTAGAAGCTGAAGTGTCCAACATTTCCACCTTTCTTAGTCCTCAGCTTGGAAAAGAAGCATGCTTTCCAGTAAGCCAGAAGACAAGAAAATGGGCAGCAGGGAGTGAGGCAACAGGGAAAGCCACATGTGTAACCTACTCCATGAGACTCCAGCCCAACTGCACATTTGGATTAAGGAAGAGAAATCAAAGAGAAGAAAGAGTCTCATCTAAAGGGAAACTAGTGGAGCATTTCTGTTGTCTTTGGTGATGTTTTGAACAGCCAGGCTCAGGCACTAAAAAGGAGAGATGGAGCAAATCCCCACGGAAATACACAAGTGCCCAAGCCACGCCCAAGTACCGATCTCGCAGTTCTTCCCCGAGTAGCCGTCGGGGCAGGCACAGCGATACTCGTCCGGCTCCGTGTTCATGCAGGTCCCGCCGTTCAGGCACGGGTGGTGATTCCCACAGTAATTCAGATCTGCACAGAGAAAAGGCTCAGTCAGAGTCAGTCTGTGTTCCCCGCTGCCCAGCCAGCGGGGAACACAGATCCCATCATTGCAATCCCTAGTCAGACACACAGATGCTTTTCTGGCTCGAACATCCTTCACCCACATCACCCCCATATTCCAGTGCCTAGCTGGGATTGGGTAGCTATCCACAGAACAGGGAAGAATGGACAAGAGACAACTGCAGGAGTTAGAAGAGTCAGGACAATTCCAAGCCTTGAACTTCCTATACTTCTGATGCCTAGGCACCATCTGCCACACAAGAATTAAGGCACAGAAACACTCAAGTAGTTGCACACTAGCAGAAAAATAAAAAAAGGTTAATGAGTTATTAGTTAATCATGCAACTTAACTTATTTTTCCTGTACATTAATGTTAAGTACCTTTGTTACAGAGCAGGCCACCCCAGTTGGTTTCACAATTACACTGCCATGGTTCATTACAGCTCCCATGAGCACAGCCTGGGTAGCGGACACACTCATCACAGAACTGTCCTTGCCAACCATAATGACACCTAAGATGTAAGTTCACATGTTAAAAGTTAGCAACATGATGCTTCATTATCAGCATTACATGTATTTACAGCACTAAACTTACCATTCTCAAGAACAAGGTCAACTGTTCAATGTGCAACAGATAACTTTATCCTGTTCAGAAGGGACACAACTAGTCCTGTTGAACATCCTTACCAGAACTCATCCTGCACAAATGTGTTACACACCATGGCAACAAACACCACCAAGCACTACTACAGTTATGAGAACTGGACATGAATTAGTTGTTTTTTCACAAGAAGTCCCATCTTCACATAATCGTCTCACACTAGGACAAAACTTGTGATTGACACAAAAAAGCTGAAATTGATTTTCAGAAGGGGACTGCTGGCTTACTGCATCAAGCACCACAGTGCTCTTCTGTGAAGAGAGATTTCAAGATAGCAGCCCATTTGCTCTAGAGTGCTACAGCCTTAAAAGCCCAGGACAGCCAGAAAGACAGCAGTCTTGACAATTTTCTCAAGAAAACCATTTTTCACAGATTTATTCCATTATCTCCTCAGCATTCTCTACTGCCACTATGGAAAAGGTACTCTTTGGAGAAAGGAGCAAGAATAGAAACAAAAGCCATTAATAATTCACTTAGTTTAGAGGTGAATTTTTTCTCCAAGACTTCTTCTGAGACCAGTATCTTTATGTTAATCTGTAACAGAACTCTGCTAAAAGAAGCAACTGCTTATGCTACAGGAAAGTATTAAAATCTGAACTTGGGGGCGGGGGGGGGGAAGGTGGAAGGGCACAGGCTAATGGGGGTTTTTAGCATGTTTATATTTCACACATATTTTAAGTACCAAGAAATATTAGTTTGCTCTTTTGGGCCAACAAAATAAATGTTCTGTCTGTTGAGAGCATATTTCTTGTACAGAATTCAAGTGACATACTACAAGAAAGAAATGGATAAAATCACACTGAATGAGAGCTGGGCACACGCACAAAAGTACAACCCTATTGCGCAGAGGAAAATAAAACATTAGAAATTAGATTACATTTTTTTTTTAGATTTGACACTACCATTCTACTATCCACATAATCTGAATAGTATAAAAGAAAAAAATAAATTAAGTCTTTGGGGGGGCAGCGAGAGAAGATGAGGAAGAGAAGTCTAAATGAGGAGTCTTGGTTCCTTGTGAATCAATCCCCTTCCACTGTTTCAGTAAGCTGGATCAATCCCCAGAGGAACAGAACAAGCTGTGCTGGCAGCACAGTATTTAAATCCTTACTATTTACATTGGCAGAAAGGAATCTAGATGCAGATCTCTGCAAGACCATTCTTTTCATAGGAAGTTCTAGAACTTGTTTGAGCTCCTGTCCCAGTACCTGCTCCTGCCCTGAAAAGCTCCCAGTTGCAGATCTCCAAGGAGAGCCTCAGGTGAGTACTGAGCCCCCCTCCTCTGAGCAGGGCTGGCAGAAGCCTGGAGAACACTTGTATTTTAGAAGCTTCCTTCTTTGGCTGCAGCAGCAGTGAGAGGAAACAAATACTGCTCCTGCTAAATTTGATCTCTTCCTTCCTCTTCAAGGACAGAAAAATCTTTTCAGAGGATGGTAATAAACAATAAAAAAAGCATTGCAACTCACTTTACTGGCCCCAACCCAAATCTTCATCCATGCCAAACTTGGCACTACTGCCAGTGATTCACCATGACTATCCCAGCCAGAGCCAATTCCCCACCCACATACAACAAGCATTTTCAAGAGCTGAAAGTCTGCATCACAAAGCAAATAATCACAGTAAATCAATTTATTCTCCATAGCCAAGGGATAACAAGTTTCTTTGTTTAACACTGCAGTGGTGCTTAAGAGTGCAAAAAAAAAAAAAAAATACAGCCACCTTCTAGAACCTGAAGGCGTCTTAAGCACCTGCTTGAGTTTGTAGGTATGCTTGATGACATTAAAATTGCTTCAGCAGAAAAAAGGTTGCTGCTTTTTCATGACATTCAGTACAGTCAAAGTTTACTGTTAAAGTTACCACCAAGCCTGAGGGAAATAATTTCTAGAAGCTAAAAGCAGTCCAAAGGAACACAATGTTTACAAGTCAAAAGGTTACTATGTGGTAAGCTGATCAGCCTTCAGTTTACAAGGAAGAGTAAATTAGGATTTCCTCTTGAACAGGAAGTCTGGTTGCATCCTACATTAACAGGTGCTAGAGCAGTGTTAATTCCACTTCCTTCTAAAAAGATAATGCTTACATGGATCTCAGCCCACATTGGAAGATGGGATCAATAAAGGTAAACCAACCAGAAATGAGTACGTTGTGTGCCATTTATGGGTATGGGTATGTAATTTACGACAAAAATATCAAGACAAAAAACAAAGATGAAAAATAATGATTCCCTATGAGAAGCCCAAATGGTACAAACAAAAATTCAGCATCATTTAGGGAAGAAAACCCCAAAAACCCAAACCAGAATTCCCTGCCAAGTACCAACCACTATTGCAAAAGCCAAAAGGAAACTGCCAGTGCAGCTAATAGTGGGCTAAAGTTATTTCTTCCCTGCCCTCCCATCCTGGTCAAGAATCAACTAAATTGCAATTCTAAATTTTTCACATCTGACAAAATAAGAAAGCCAAATATAGAGAATCTATAAGGATTCTCATTGTTCAACAGACAAAGAAAATTCTTATTGGAATCAAGATTCTACTTCCTTTGTCCTTCCCCTCTGCTGACTTCATCAGATCAAATTTGTCTTCACAATCCAGCACATGCAAAACAAAAATCAGACCTGGCTTAATCTTAGCCCTTGCTGGGTTATTAGCAGTACAAAGAACCATAAATAGATTGTTACAGTTTAGTAACTTCCTGATGGAAGGCTGAAGCACAGGCATCTGCTCCCAGACTAAAGCATCCCTTTGGGTCACAATTAACACAGAGTGTAATAGGGACAGAAGAACAATCGTTGGTTATCTTGAAACCAACAACTTGGAGAATAGGTATGGTAAGGCACACTTCACAGCTTCCACTTTCCTTAGATGGGAGCCTGGTGGCAACAGAAAAATGAGAATTCAAACAAAATAGAGGTGGGGGTGGCAAGAGTTGACATTAGCTAAAATTCCAGACCACCCTTCAATTGTCAGATTAGAAAAACTGCAACTGTGCAGAAAAAACACTGCTGTCATTGACAAGCAGAAAAAGCCACAATAATTCAGTTCAGTGGGGTTTCAAACAGCTAAATTTCAGGATAAAGGACTTTCTACAGTAAATCTCAGAAAATTTAACATCAGGGAACCCTACAAAAGCACTTTTCACTACACACAGTCCAAAGGTACTCAGAGGCAGGGGAAAGTGGGGGGGAAAAAGCGTGAAACAGAACATTTGGGGGTTTTATTTTTCCTGGGGTCATTCAAAAACTAAACTTATCAAGTCCAATTAAAGATTTTTCTACAGAAATATGCTTTCCTTATGTTCTTTTGAAAGAGATATAATTAAGGGAAAAAGCTGACAGCGGCCTTTGCTTTCCTCTCAGGAAGTTTGTTATAATATTTAGTAAAAGCTAGGGTGAAACTGAACATTTCCAAACCTGATGGAACTAACTAGATGGGTCTAACAATCTTTGCCCCTTGGCAATGAGGGGACTAGATGACCCTGGAAATGTTGTTCATATTCTGTAAGTTTATGTCAAATCCTACAGTGGCAATTATAGAAGTTATGTGGAAAGGTGAAGAGATATACTCAGATCCTGATGGTTTGTGAACCATGGCCCCTCAGCACCTTCAATGATTAACTACTCCTTATCCAAAAGGAGGATTACCTCTCCCAACGCAGCAGAAAGGCAGGGTGCCCTCGGTGGTCAGCCTAAACTCAGCTCTTCTGCACTATCTTCACACATGGTTTATTCTCCTGGTTCAATCACTTCTGGTTATTTGAGAGTGCTGATCCTTCTGTGCAGAAAGTTCAGCTGAGAAACTTCATATTGCACATCTCATCCAATCACTAATCTATGCTGGTTAACCTTAAAAAAAGTTCTGTAATTCATGAGAATGAGAGGATACCTAAATAAATTCTGTTCAACACCTTCTTACAGAGCTCTGTCAGCACTTCATACATAAATACACCTAAACCACCAAACTGAAGTTATTCCTGAAGTCAATGCAAGAACATGGGGCCTAAAAATAAATTTTAAAAAATCTTAGGGAGGATGCAGGTAATGTGGTATGAACCTTTAATATCAGGTTACACCTTACTGATATATTGCACAACATACAAAGAGTGAAGAGAACATCATGGTGAGATATTCATACACCTTTTTATAGCAGACCTTTTGAAAGGAGCCTCTCCCAATCATGTTTCAAGTGGAAGCTGGGGCCAAAACACTCAATACAGGAAAACAAAGCAAAACAGTGACATTAAGAGCAGAAGCAAAATGCATCATTCAGGGCTGGGGGAGAAATAACCCTCTTAAATAGAAAACCACTAAATTTTCTAGTGACGTGAACAGGATGGTGTTGCATAGGCCAGAACAATAGCTTTATATTAGTTATTTACTTAAAATAACCATAAGAAAGTCTGTTTAAACTTTTAGGAGATTACTTGTTACATAGCAGGTAGCAATATTGTCCAGCTGCTGGATCCTACAATTCTCAGCATCTGGATTCAATGTTAATAAGCAGTACAGTACTCATTCACTAATACTTGTCACAGAAACACTTTGCCCACTTCCCTATCTTCAAAATAGGCAAGGCAATTTTGTGAATAGCAAAGGAAAACAGACTCATTAATGAGTTCAAATAATTTAATTACCTGAAAGCTTATCTTTTCCTCTCACCCCCAGCATTATCATACCAAAAAATACAACCTTTCCCTGCAAACTTTTTTCTCCTCTAATAAAGGAAGTTATTGAAAGTTAACAGTCTCACTCCAGTACTATGTAGAGTTTTGAGAACAAGTTAAAAGGGGATGGTTCACAAGTTTTTAGCCAAAACATTGCTCAGTTAACTTACATAAGTGGCTCTAAGGGTGTGCCTGTATTTGCATTAGTTCACACCAGGAACATGCTTTTTACATGAACTGCCTGATCATTGCTGTTGATGGTGCATTAGTTCACATCAGAGCTGTTTTGGAACAAAGGAATTGGATTCCTCTTAGGTTAAACTAAGGTAACATCAGGCAATGCATGCCAGGAGCACACCCAGTGTGTTCCAGCTGCAAACAGGCGTTCAGGCCACAAGAACAGACTAGAGAGTCTAAAATTTAAAGTCCTGAAGTGTTTGGAGTATGCTATTGAGTTCTCTGTGCTGCTTTGATCTACTGTTCCAGTTCAGCTGCACTCCCCACACTGCTGTAGACACAAGTTCAAGCACTACATGTTTTTACTTCCTGCACACCCACTCACATCTCCTGGAAGCAGCAGATCCACCTTTAGGATATGTTCTATATGCTCCAACCCACTCATGCAGAGCGTGCCTCAATTCCTTGACCAAAAAAGACAAAATATGAAATTCTTTGTCTAACTTAAGGTGTCTGCTTGTGAAACACTTGCCAACATTCCCTAAGGGCTCACCACTAGGACATAAAGAAAAAATAACAATAAAAGCACACTGGTTATAACAACAGGCAAGAGAATTCAACATGATGAAAGACACAGCAATGGTAAGAATTTTACAAGATCTTTGAGACCTGAACCTGTAATAGGATCTCTTACACCAAAGAGGAGACAGGAGATGTCCCAGTCCTGATACCAAGTGCATTCTTCTGGGGCCAAACAGCAGCCTCACACTTTCTAGGGACCATGGGCACCACAGTGTTGCTGGAATTGAACTGGTCAGATGCCAAAGCAGCTAAGCACACTGCCCAAACAAGGTTTTCTTCTAGTTTACTGCTCAGAGCAGCCGATGAGATGATATTTCTCATAATTCCATTCTGGAACACTTGTGGAAGATCCCCACTTTCTCCCAATTTTTAGAAGCAGGAATTTTAGGAACAGGAAATTTATTTCCCTTTTTTTTTTTTTTTCCTCCAGTTCTCTATGACCTTTGCTAGTCCTCTACAAACCTTCAATAACAACCTGTTTTGGAAAGCTTCACCACATCACCTTATACCCAAGAACGAGTTTACAAAAATCAATCTGCTGGGTTTTTTTTTTTAAAAAAAAAAATTAGAGTTCCCCAGTGCTGATATTAAGCATGTTAGCCACCCAACCATCACAAAACCACAAGTGACACTGGACAGTCTCTGAGAAGTCTAAGACTTAACAAAGACTCTCTAGAACACTTGGTACGCCACAAATACTCCAGGTGGTTGTAGCTCATTTTGCAACTCCAGCTTTTCTGCATCTTTAATAAACATACTGGATAACAACTGAGCAGGGTCTGGCCTGTAAAGTGACAGATGAAAGGAACAAAATCACTTGGAAGATGCCCATAGAGCTTGCAGGTACTGCAGGACTGCTGAAGGGGAACACAGGGACTACAAAAGGCATGGCACTGGACAGAAAGCTTGAGGAAACTTTTTCAATGGGGCAAAGATAAGGTACATATTTAAACAAAACCAAGAAACAAAATCACCAAGACTGTAAAACTAAAGCTGTCATGTATAGTTCTAGAAGAAGTCACTTCAAAGCACACAAACCTTTATTTTAAAAGCACATAAACCTCAATTTTAAAAGTTCTTTTAAAAGAACTATGCTTGCTTTGTCCACCTTGCACAGAACTCACATTAGAGTACTATTAATGATCCCATTTCTATTTCAGTTAGTTTGCACATTCTAAAGAAGTTTCTGTGTCAGTTGTGGAAAGTAAGACTGGCATTTCCCAGGACAAAAGCTAATTCTTACCATGGCTCCAGAATGCGAGCTGAGCAGTATTAGGGATTCAACTCCTTTTGTTTTGCTTTAGATGAGAAAGAAACATTCAAAAGCAAGGGGGAAAGTAGAAAGACTTCTGAAAATACCATCATCCTGGCAGGGCTATGACAATGCAAGCCAGATATGAGGCAAATCTGGACCTCAACCAAAGCCATACCACTCTGGATAACAAGGAAGTGAAAGATTGAGCTGTTAAGCCTAGTGACAGTTTATGAGTAGTACCAAACATACCCAGGTCAGCAGTTTTAATCAAGGAAAGAGACTGTCACTGGTGGTTTCTCTACATTCAACTTTGCTAATTCCATGAGGTCACTGAACCCAAGCCAGATACGAGCCATTAGATCAAACTTCATTCTCCTCTAGACAGCTTAATGGAATTTAACAAAGTACTTTAAGTGATGTAAAAACACACAGAAAGTACCAGCATCAAGGCTCTGCAATGTTGTCTCTTTGATAATACCTCCTACTACTTTGGCCTGGTGAAGTCAATATAAAAAGACCATTTAGCCTGCCACTACAGACCAAAGTTTATTGTCTTTATGCACTGTGGATAAAAACTAGTTTGTTTTCTTTTTAGGATGGTGCCATGTTTCCATCCTTGCTAGACTCAAAGTTGCTTTTGCTTTCCTCAAGGATGTATTTTTCATTTTTATTCAGGAATTTTTTTTTGCTGAAGTGCCTCCACAATGACAAAAACACATCACCTAGACCCAGCCACACCACAAAATCATTTCCTACATCAGGTCATTTTGAGACAGCTGGTCATCCCTACTTATTTTCCATTTTGATGGAAACTCAGCAGAAGAAATGGAAACACTTCTTAACACTAACTTTCTCAAATAAATGGGTGCACAAACTTGACCAACAGATGATGCACATCCAGAACCAGTGACACAGCCTTTATCAACAGTCTGAGGTCATTTAGCAACTTCTGATTTTAGTGTAGCTTTTTAGAACTGCTCTAAATTATACTGGAACATAAAAAAAATGGAGGATAATTCTTTTGAGACCTTGATTGAAGTCTTGGAGCCTCTGCCTAAGTTACCTCCATGTTCATGCAAGTTGAAGGTGGAAACCATTTTCCAGCTTTTCTATTTACTAACAGCACTGCAAGTTTTGGCAATTAAGTAGCTTTTGGCACCAGCTGGTTCCCAACTACCTCACACCCATATTTTTTCTCACATTTTCATTTTCTTTCTGAATTAAAAAAGGACATTGTTTTCACCTGTTAAATTACAGTGGCAGCTGTCCAGAAGCCAGGATGAAGGAATCTAGATTAAAATTCAATAGCACCAAACATAGCAGTTTCTTTTAAATAACAGCTTCCTTTGTACTGCTGAAGATAAAGGTCAGCTCTGTAAGCCTCATTTATTTTTAGGTCAGCATCATTTTTCTACAGAAGGTATTATCCATTTTGGTTAAAAGCAACATTTCCAATACAGTCTAATAACTATGACAGAGTACAATTTAAAGCTTGGTGTGAACACACTCAAGCTACCAAATCACCATTAAAGAGATAGCTAAGAACTTTCTGCAATACTACAGAGAGTGGCCACACAGAAAAGCCATTGCTGTCCTTCAGCTTGCTGACCACAAATGTGACTTGAGCAGACAAGCACCAAGAAACAAGGTAAACTGCACACAGTCCATTATTCCTTCCCTCAGTACTTTAAGGTGAGAGAATCCACCCATCACAATAATGAGATACCTGGACAGAGTCCTTCAGTAGACTCAGGGTTATTTTTGTGGGCTCAGTTTAGCTGGGCAGGTTGCAAGGCAACATCTGCATTTACAAGCCCGGATGTTCTCCACATCAGCTCCAGGCTGCAAGGAAAGGCTTTGCCATGTGAGATCACCTATGGACAGCCACCTTGAAAAAGGTGACAGCACCCAGCCTCTCAGCTTGAAAGGTCTTATATTCCCTTCTTGAAACCTCCCTCCCCCTCTCCAGCTTCTGCCTTCCCAGATACAGCTGGTATCACAGAGAAAGGGAAGTTGAAAAGGAAACTGCACCAACCCACCCACCCCATCCAAAGGTACTGCTTTGTATTTGCTTAAATCTCTTCCTTTTATACGTTTAGTCAAAGACTTCTTGCATTCAAAACCCAAATACTCACAGGCATCTAGGATGCTACTTTGACACCTACAGGACACCAGAAACCTTTACATGAATGAAAATTCATTAAAATAGGCTTCCAAGGGGAACAAATGCATTCTTGGATGGCTCAAGGGAAGGAGTGTTTCTTTTTCAGGCAGAAATGATACTGGCCCAGCTCTCAACAATCTTTACTTGTAACAAAAAATGCCCAACAGCAATAGGAGCACCCAATACTTGAAATCACAAGGAAGATATTTAGTGATATGGAAAAAATCACAAATAACTTTATATATAAATATTTTTTCTTACACAAAAAAGGAATCCAACATTTAAACCTCTACCTTGAAAAAAAATCTTTTAAAGGAATTTTTATAGCTTGAGAAGTGAAACCACACACAAACTGAAGGGCTGTTTCAATTTTACTTCAAATTTACAGTTTTCAGTCAGACCAGAGGGCTACAATGCAGCAAACCTTCCAAGTCAGCAGCATCTGATGGAAGTTCCAGGGCAGTTAGAAACCACCCTGTGCTGCAATGATTTAAGGTTTGCTTTGTTATCTGACATCCCCCAATGTTAAAAACATGAGGCTCTGCAGCAGGATGGGACTTGTCTGCTTGTCACCTACCACAGCTCATGAACTGGCACCAGTTCATGAACCAGTTCAGAACTCCAACCCCAGCTCAACTCTAAGTCCAGCTAAGCTGGACTATCTGCATCCCATTTCTGCCACTTCTGTGGAGGCTGTAGTAGTCAGAAGGATGAAGCCAAATTGCCTCAAACTGTCACAGCTTGCCACAAAGTGGTATTTGTCAGCTCTCAGGGGTTCTGGCAGCCACAGCTCAGTTTCACATCATTCCAATGAAGCAGGTTCAACACGGCTCAATAAGGAACCACAGCATGAATCCACCCTTACAACGGTGATACCGCTCTGACCACAAATAAACTCAACTTACACAGGATCCCAAACTTGCAAGTAGACCTGTCCCATTTCTTCAACAGCCAGTGTAAAAATAACACCCATTTCCCCTTGACCTACTACATTGAATGTCTGAACCTCTACAGGAAAACAATCAACTGCCCTTGCTATCACAGTCTACTTAAGCTGCATCCCAAAGTTAAGGGAACATTTCACTCTGTTCTCTCAGGTTTAGGGACCAAAAAAATTAACCTGGGATAGAAAGTTTAGGTTGGGGTTGCTACTGAATCTCTATTATTACCAAAACCCTTTTTTTCTTGGAATGCAAAATTTACTATATTTTGGTGATCAAAACATATACTGAGCACTCTAGGACCGTGAGCATTTCCTCATCTAGCAGTCCAAAGAGCAAGATGTCCTTTTCATTTGAGAGAAACAAACATATAGAGATTAAAACTCCTAAGGACTTTGAAAATAAAATATAGAATTTTCTCATTTGGTAAAAGCACACTTTTGAACTACATGAAGCAAATCTGTTTATTCCTATATAGGCAAAAAATAGAATAGCATCACAAAACAGTTTAGATTATATGCAGTTCTTACACACATGACATCTACTTCAAATCCATTTCCACCCATGTTCTTGTACAGAATTTTTCCATTTTTAAAAGTAGCAATATTCATGGAGGACACTTGAGAGATCAGTGCTCACAAAAAAAAAAAAAAAAAAAAAAAAGGCATGCAGACTTACTTGCATTCCCCAGGTACACTGCAGCCCCCATGGAGCAAATTACATCCTTGTTTACACACAGCTGTAGACACAAAAAGATTTGGGCATCAGCCTGGGCAGCCAGGTATCCATTAGTACAGCAGAAATCTGGAGCTCTTCAGGTAGGGCTCCTGTCATTTAGCCTGTCTGTTGTGTGTGCAAAGCAGATTGCCTTCTGCCATGTTCCAATAGTTGCTCCTTCCAGACAGTTATTTCACGGAACACCACAGCACCATTACAGCCAAAAAGCTTTACAGCAAGAGTGGCAGCACTGAAACTTCTATAAAATACACTTGTTTTTAAAACCTGGTATAAGATTAGTATTATGCTGGAAATTCCAAACTTTATGTGATGCACGACTTTGAGTAAGCCCAGAAGTGGTCCTCCCCATCACTGACAAGCTTTTTACTGAAAATCAACAGAAAACAAAACCCAAAAACCCTCAACAGAAAGAAGAATATGTCAAATAATTTTAGCACTAATTACTTACTGAAGGCAAAATCCAGAGAGATTTGATTGAGTGGTACATTAAAAGAGACGACTACACTTTTATTTCTGTCCCCATTAAGAGCTATCAAAAGGCTTTCAGCTTTGCACACTTTATACTTAAGACTGTTTCATTTGCAGAAACAGTGTTATGGGTGCATTTTTACAGGATTAAAGTCTACTGTGTAAGTGATGATATCACTTCAATAAAATCTTACATTAACAGAGTAATGCATCATTTTGCTGTGAAGGAACACCACCATTGAATGAAGTCAATTAGTAAAAGGATGTTTCCCTGAATACTAAATTTGTTTAGGTATGCTCAGAGCACACACCAGAAGCAACAGTATCCTGTTCTCCACTTTCCAGAAAGGATGTTTTACTTAAAGGTTTGCATTGAAAGGACAAAGCCTGTAAGTGTTAAAATTAATATGCTACAGCACTGACACCACAGAAATACCTACAGCAGTTTACACCTATTCTACATACACCAGGGCTAATCCAAGACAAAGGAAACATACTACCTTGTTTACATTCTTCTCCCATCCAACCTTCCATGCAGGCTTTGTTTCCATTTTGATCACACGTGTAGTGACCAACAAAGTCATCTCGAGGGCCACAGAACTTGTTGCACAGAGCACTGTAGTAGTTTTCGTCACATTTCACCCTTATTTGCACTTCAAAGTGGGCAACAGGACCATTAATTTGTAGGGTCTTCCATCGATCTTCTGGGTTGATCATGCCAGCATGTGCCACTCGCTCTATTAACAAGTTTTCACCTTTTTTGGAAAGAAAGGTAAATTCAACAGGGGTTAAGTTTCATAGCACACAAGGACATATGGGATCCAATCAGAAGTACTCAACTGGTTAAGGGAAAACCAAGCAAAGAAAATGTTAAGATAAAGATCTACTGTATATCTGAATTTTCCTTTGCCTTGCAAAGTTCATTACAGGAAGGCCAATTTAAAAAAGTGTCCCAAAGGAAATATTAAAAAACCCTGGAACATAATCCATAGGAAATAGCTTATTTTTCAAGGCAGCCAAACATACCACACCCACATGCTGACAACTAGCAGCTTTATCTTGATCTGAGACTCTTCTTGCCTCCTTTTTGTTCTTATAAAATTGCAAGATCTGCATAATCTCATAGCTGAGATAAAGTGCTCTGCTGCGAGTTTAATTTTTAAAAATCAAGCAAAACAATATATTCAATTTGCTGCAAAACCACTGAGCAACAGTGAATGCTCTGGTAGGCTTGTATTATATACATAAACTAGCTTGTTTCCCTTTTATCATTCTCTCTAAAATAAAGGCAAAACATCTTTAACAGCCATTCCATAGAACACTGTACAGCTAGTGTTTGACATTTTGAGAAGAAATAAACAAGTGAACCCAGGATTGTCCAGGGCCATTCTCACTCTGTATCCTCCTTATCCTCACCCCCAGAGAAATTTCTGATAACTGTGATCCCTATTGCAGCCCACTCTGTGAGCATCCTGCCTTGTCCCCAAGGAAAGCAGCAGCTCAGCTCCTGCCAGGCTCCACTCACTGAGACCAAACCTGCACAAAGAATTACACACCCCAGGGGACAAAAGGATTCTAGGCTGTAATATTATAGAAACTGCCAACACAAAGTATTTTCATTTACATGAATATCCATTTTGTATCTTTAGCCATGTAATTCTTTGTATAGCAGCTTCAATACCAGGAGGTGAGACTATTATAGCCAATATAATGAAATTATACAATTGCTTCAGCAAATATTGAGAATAAGCAAAGCTCATTGTGGGAGTAAGGGCAGACAGTGAACAATCTCAGTGACAAAAGTTTTTAATGGGTTCACCATTCAGATCTGGTACCACCCTGCTGTACAGCTTTTCCAGGTGATTGCAAGTTGCATCTGGAACTACAAACACTATTTAAGGATGAGAAAAAGGTATAGAAGCTTCATTTGAACATATTAATTTCACATTTATGAAATAGCTATAATGTTGCCAGGTGAGAGCTTCAGCATCCATTTTCTTTAAGTAAAGATTATGTAAAGTACATGTTAAAAGAAATGAATAACCAAAAGCTTGCACTCAGCAAGAGGCTGAGATGATAGTGAGATAAACCCTGAAGTTCAAACTATTAATAATACAGAACACTGATAGCAAGCAATACTAAGCTACCATCTTCAGCAAACACATTTTACCTACCCAACTGCTTTCTAGAACTCATTAACCTCATGTTTAGAAAACAAACCCAAGGAGTGCCTGTTTCTCAACCAGAATGTTACTGACAATTTAGAGGAATTCTGTGCATCTCTTAGCAAAGTGGCATTTTCCCCTCAGCCTGTAAAAGGACTAAAGTGACAATTTTCAGCCCTTCCAATATTGAGGGAAAAGAAAAGCTACAGAATTATCAGACTCTCCAAAGTATCTTTCTCTCTTGGCATCTTTATCCAAGCTGGCTTCTATAAAAATGTTTCCTCTTGAAATTAAAAAATACTGAACTTAAAAACCATCCCTTTTAACTAAGCATTGAAAGGTACTCCAGTTATTAAGCCCTCACAATATCTCTCTGCTCTATTATTAAAAGTGGTATTGCCAAGTATAAGCTGTAAGTCATGCTTGCTTGGACTGCACTGCATAAAACATTTTGTGGCTGGCCAGGACACATTGAAGCCTATCCCTCCTCTTTAATTCTCATTCTTTTGCATGAGCACCTCCAGCAGCATGTGCAAGATAGAAAAGGCTGCCTACATTTTATTTTTGAGCAACACAATATTTATCACACCAGTCACCACTGAAAGTTTAATGCTTAGATAGAATCACAGAATTTTTTAGGTAGAAAAAGACCTTTATGGTCATCAAAGCCCAACCATTAACTTTGCACTGCCAAGGCTGCCACTAAATCACATCTGGAAGTGCCAAATCTACATGTATTTCAAATACCTCCAGGGATGGTGACACCACCACTTCCCTTGGCAGATCTCAGCATCCTTTAATAGTCTTATTTTCCTCCAATGACTATTGATCAGAAAAACTAAAGGAACACATGCTGAATCACCAGATGATCAAGGAAAATTGAACAAATAAATATACATTACAGAGCTGCTTTCCTACTATAAGCAAGACAGGCTCCTTATAAACAGCTGTAGCAGCCTCTGCTGTGAAAGTGTTTCCTCAAAGTGCATCAGATGGACTGAAGAACAGGTCCTGAGATTAAAGAAGTGGCTTATATAATAAAATTATTATCAGGCATCTTCAGGCTAATGGAGATTCATCAGACACAGCTAACTGGGACAAGCATTACAGGTACTGTAAATATACCTATGCAGAACAGACCTCTTGATACCAGGGGTCAAGAACAGGGGAAATTAGCCAAGAGTGGTCTTCTTATCTTTTTGAACACTCAAACTTCATCTTCACAAGCTCCTCTAAACAGGAATGTATTCAGAGTCTTAAGGGTTTTTCCTCAAGCTTGTATCAGTATAAGTAGGGCTTAGCAGCCCACATAACCAAGCCAAATAATTTACCCTGAGCCACAAAAGGCATGAGGGAAGCAGCTCGAAGCCATATAATTTCTAATACTAAATTCTTAAGTACCAGAGTAAATATGAGAGTTCTGTTTAACTTCAAATCTAACACTGCTCCTAGGCAGAAGGTGCATCTTCCAGGGAGATCTGTAAACACACGGGGGAACATGTTTGTCAAGGTTTCTCCTTCCTCCCCCACAATACTCAAGTGTGTCTGAAGATATTCAGACTCTCTCACCTGTTTTGATGAGACAAGTTTGCTCCCTCCATGACTTTGCCATAGAAGTTCCCCTTAGGGATTCACACTTATTTTTAGCCCTCAGTCAAGGCATAATGGTATTTGTCTGGTTATTGGTCAAAAAAGAGTTATTCATTAGTCAAACTTAGATACACACAAACAGCCCCATGCAATTTCCCTGATTAATAGGTTTTTCTACAAGCAGCTCTAGAGAAGCAGATAGTGGTACAGATGCTTGCATAAAAGGAGATGATGGCTAAAAGGTAGTTCTATATTGAATGTTCCCAGAGCATCTGATTTTTGGAAGAGAAAGCCTTATCTGAAGAGTATTTAACTGTGCAATATACAAATCAGGACACTCCCCATCAGCACCCTGACCCTTGGCAGAGGTCAGACATTCCCAACAAACTAACAGGGCTGTACAAAAGGTGATGCTGGTGGTTGTTTGTGAGGGAACACAGTCACATCACATGAACTTCACATCCAAAGGAGCAGGAGGTGCCCATCCCAGGAAGCACATTCTCCTCAGCAAGTTTTTGAGCACTATGGACAGATTAGTCTCCTGCAGGTAAATGGGAAGGAGGAAAGTAACCACTGCATCCTTGCAGTAGACACAGAGTCAGATGGAAAGGTTCCTTCACAGGTGAAGATGCCAGCTTGCTTTGTCAAGGCAGGGCTGGGTTGGGCATTGCCAAGACCTCTGCTGAAGTCTGCCCAGTCAAGTGACTTACCTGGAAAGTGGAAGTGCTGTGACAGATGACAGAGCAGGCCCTTTGCAGTGACTTTGTATCCAAGCCAGCTTCTTCTCCCCTCTTCCACCCTCCCAAAGCAAACAAGTGGTAACACTACACTGCCACAAGCTTACCCCGGGCCAACCCTGCTGCCTACAGGAGGAGAAAAACACAGGAGTAGTTCAGGAACTGGGGCTGAAGGATCCTCTAAGAATTTGTACAGGGGAAACATTTGCCATGGCAGACTTGCTCTTGAGATGGCACTTCACAGGTCAGCTCTGAGCCCCCAAGAAGAACACAGGATGTTTGGACACAGAGGGAGAGAGCAATGACAAATGTTCTAGAACCTTCAAGCTGTTCACTAGAAGCCTCTCTTTCTAGGTTTTAGGAGGATTTTTGTTTGCTTGTTGTTTTGCTTGGGTTTTGTTGTTTATTTTTGTTGTTGCTATTGTTTTGTTTTTATTTTGTTGGGGAGATTGTTTTGATGGGATGGGGGAGTTTTGGGTTGTTTTGGGTTTTAATAGCCACTTGAGAGTCCAAGCTGGAACACAGACCCTACATTCAACTTTCAGCCTTACTCATCCCCGTTAAAGGAAAGCAAAACCTGACTCTAGAACTAATTAATCAGCTTATAAACAGACTCTGGCAATTACTTTGATTAATCTATCTTACAGTAGCAACAGAAGATACATGTAACCTGATCCCCAGATCAGCACAGCACTCAGGATTGACAGGGAGTCATGCTGTCCACAGACATTCACTTCACCCCTCCAGGACCAGATATTGTCTTTTCTCTGGAGGAGCTGCTGAATTCCCTTTCCTCTTCTCTAACAAGTGAATTTTTACTGATCTGTGCCTGTCTGGCAGTTCAGTGGTGCTTGCAAAAATACAAGAGAAGCATCTTTGCACCTTGACAGATTCACAAGGCAAAACCTACTGGAGAACTCACCACCAAGATCACTAAAAAAGAAAAAGGTAAAGCCTTCAGCATTAAGGAATTCTTCCTATGAATTCTATATGCAAATCTAAATTGAAGCATGGCAAAGCAACACATCCCTATCACAGACTCAGAAAACAGACTACAGAAATATTTAACCAAGACAAGCACTTAGCTAGTCTTCTGCCAAGAAAGCTTTCCTAAATTCACCTGACAAGCCTTCAAGGTTTCAGCTGCAGTACAGCTTTGCAGCACCTCTCTGCAGCCTAAATTAAAGGGAAGTTCACTTTCCATCAGCAGCTTCTCATAGAACTAAACTGTAATCTGACACTTAGATACTCTCCCACAGTTCATAGAAACTGTTAATTTAAGGAGGTGGCACACTGGGCCTCCAGAAGAATCTATATCCTGTTTGCCTGAAGTTCAGGGGAAAAAGAAGAATAGAAGTAAAGAGATTTGTTAGAGCTTGTTAAACTAAAAAGCATAAAAAACCAAACACAAGCCTGGGGTGACTGTCCTCTTATGAAGTGTATTTAAAAAAACCCTGGGGTTTAAAGGTACAGATTTGCACAAGTATTCTGCAAATTCTAAGAAATAAGCAGAAAGTTACAACTCTACTGTTTATTAAGAAGCTTATTAAAAAATGAAATCCAGCACTTGAATGCATACAGACGACTAGCAGAATAGGCTGTCTCTTCATGTTCAGCCTTTCTACACCATCCCATGAGTTGATTTGCCCTCTGTAACTAGGGCATGGATATTCTAAAATTTGCTGTACTAGCTGCCCCTAGATAAATTATTCCCAAGATGGAAGACATTTAAAATAATTAACATCACAGAGTATATTTTAAACAAAGCATTCAAGAGGATTCCTCCCATCTATTACTCTGTAGGGTATCTAAGCTTATTCAAGGTTCAGGCTTACTCTGCTCAGCACACAAGACCTCATTTTGAATAATACACCCAGCTTTAGGAAGTGCCAAGAAGGCTGTGGACAAACTCAGCTGAAGGGTTGCAGCAACATTAATATCAGAGATGTAAAGAAAACACAGTCAATAAAAAGGTTAAAGAAGCTGTTAAACAAGACAAAAGCTTAACTCTCACAGAAGAAGGGTTCAGGAACAAACTAAAACCTCATCATTACTGATACAAATCTGATGATGATTTGGGACATATATAACCTCTTCACTATCTTTGTGTTCAAACACTTATCAACTGAAATAAAATAGTCCATCAATAATCACAATGCATGTCTGAGGTTCATTATTTTCTAGTAGCCTGAAGCACTGGTTATTTTAAGACATATTTGTATACATTTACAAAGAGCAGGTTCAAGCTGGAGTCCTGCTTTAGCAGCATTATAGCAATCAGCACCTTGATATGATTTTGAAGTATTTATAAAATAATCTCACTTTCACTTCAGATCAATAACTCTGTCTTGACACTGAGTATTAGCATTTACAGACTGAAAGTGCAAGGTAAGTTCCAATACTTGAGAAGAAAGAGAAGGGATCATACCATGATTTAGAACAATTTTATCCAAAACATGAAGTACACTTCCCTTATGGGGAGCAAGAATGTTTAATTGTTCACATGATCATGGAAATCAATGCATAGCATGATCACAGGCCGACTGAGGAGATTTTGAAGTGCAACTCTAGAAATTATCATTTAAAAAAAAAAAAAGTGCAGCATGATTTGTAAACTTTTTTTGAGTTAATTATCAGGAGTCATAAGTTAATTACACCCGTTGTTTACAGCTGTCCATTCTGTTTCCCATGCAGCAATAATTTTTCACAGTTCCTAACCCAATACTCACTGTTTGGATTTGTACACCCTCTTTACCCAGACAACAGGCTTGCCTAGAGCTGATTTGGAGGGATGGCTGATTGTAGCAGGATACCATTTTGCCCCTCCTCAATTTGCACATAGAGCACAGAATAAGTACAAACTCCAAGCTTTACATAAATACTCACCAGCTTTGGTATCATTATCCCAATCCCATGCTTCTAATATTAATGTGAACGACCTCTGAAAAAAAACAAGACACCAATTAGACAGTAATAAAAAACTGTTATAACCAGACAAACTGATTTGAAATAAGCAGATATTACTGCTACAAGAAGGCCAACTGAAAGCAGTTTAAAATTTCACTTCTCTGTTGTCATGTGAAAGCCCTTGAAGGCATCTTCTCAAAAGCATGAAATATAACAGCATTAAAAATTGTGGGACAAGCCACACTAGCAGCAAAACAAAAACATTCCATGCACACACACACACATTGAGGACTGAATTATTATTACTCTCCTCCCACTGCATCTAATCCTCAGCTTTGCTTAGCTACAGAAACCCTTTTCAGATGCAGCCCTAAAAGGTTTAAATGAAATGAGGTTCAGAACCTTGGGAAATAGCTGGGACATTTAAGACTTTAAACTATAGAACCACCTTCCCTAAAAAGGAATGAAAGCCATCATTTAGAAAGCACATGAAATACAAGTCTATACCAGATCTGTTTTACAGAAAAACGTATCTAAAGAAGAAATAAACAATTCATCTTGCATCTATCAAAAATTTAGACTTTTTCATCAAAGGGCAGCATAAAAACCAGACCTACAAAAGACACAGCAGAAACAATTATTACAGTAAGCACACCTGGTACTGTACTTTCCCCTGAGGAAAGAAAAAACTCATGATTTCAGACAGTTCCCAAGTGATTTAGAAAAAACATGAAGGCTTTACTTCACTAAACCAAGGCTTCAGGCATTTTCCTTGGTTTATGATCAAATATGTAGGACAGATGTTGATATTCAAATACTAAACTTATTTAGAAAAAAAAAGTTACAGGTAATTTTTAACTGCTTTGAATTGAATAAGAATAGCTGTCAAACCACTCAGCTGTGAAAGTTTCCAAGCGCTACAAGTAACTCTGAGATCCTCACATACATTCAAAAATCAAGGAAAAACCATCAAGAACAGAAAAGAGTTATTGCACCACGATCTAAAGTCCTCCTATGCCCATCTTCATGCAGAGCCAAGCCCTAATGTGTGCACAGTTCACAGCCCAATGATCTATAAATTCACATGGGTAGGGGGACACTCAGCCAAGAAACTGCAAGGACCCTCTTTGGAAGAGGATTGTGTAAGAATTCAGCTATCTTTCAGAGGCATTAGGACTATTTTACTGTTGCCTCAAGAGATGTGTGTTTTTATTTTGAGAGAGCTCCTTATGTGCTTTACACACCCCTCAACTCCACAGCAAGGAGGGTGATTGTAACATTGAGACCTCCCCATTTTAGAACAGCAGCAACATAGGATCAGTGCAGCATCCCAAGCAGAAGGGCTCTCTGTCTGAGGACTTCCATGACTACAGCAGAGATCACTCTACTCAGAAATGCACTTGAGTGCTTGTTTTCCTACTGCTCAATTACATTAACATACAAACCACAACTCAGCCTTTGAAAACAAGCCTTTCTACTGTGTTTTCAGCTTCAGACATATTCCAGGGAAGATGATTTTACATGACTGAAACAGAAACAGGTTTAGTGGTGACTATTTAGATTAGACTAAAGAAAGGAAGGGGAAAGGGAGTTCAGTAGTGGCCATACTGGACAGAGACATACTTGGGTGGTACTGCCCTTGGAAATGGACAACTGAGAGAGATCAGTTCAGAAAGCAAAGGGCTCTACCTCTGAGGTATGTCAATTCCACCCAATTTTTATAGACAAACAGAGGAGCATTTTAGTAACTTCACCCTCCAACTGCCTGCACTCCCCAGTCTCAGCACTTAAGGAAGGAGACAGGATTCTACTGTACTCTGAAAACACTACCTGCAACCCCTCTTCCTAACTGCTACCTGAAAAAAACACCCATACACTGAATAGTTGAGAAAATAACTTCTATATAATACTGCCCATACCTCATCTTCTGGAAACTTCTGTTTCTTTATTTAGCATCAAAATTACGATCTAAGCTAGGCAGAATTCTGCCAATCAGTGCAACGTCCAAAGTTATCCACATCTTATGTAAGTAATTAGTCTTTCCTACTGCAAAGTGGCTGTTGCATCTGACTGCCCACAAAAGGCAGCAAAAAATTTAAGATGGACTTGCTGTCTTAGGAAACAGACCAGTCATCTATGCTTTCCCATCATACCATCTGAAAGCAGATTTGTATTCATGCTCAGGATGCTGAGGAATTTTTGTGGGTAACGAGTTCCATGCAATGCACTGTTCAGTGTGATCATGCTGGACAATGTGGATGGGAATTAAGAGGCATTCTACCTATTTTAAGATGCTTATAACAAGAAGCCCCACATCTCTGGTGGCAAGCCTCATGGTCTAAGTTGGAGTAGTCTATGGAGCAGAAAATATTGCTTTACAATCTTATAAAAACTTTATAGTACATTATGATCCACTATGGCTCTGTTGCAGAGCTGCTCCTCCAAAATGTGAAGGAGCCCACACAGCTTGTGTTGCCTCCTCTTGGCTTTGCAAGCCCCAGGTCCCACAAGCCTGGTCTCCAGCATTTGCTTTGACCATCCTCCCACTGGTCACCATCAAGAACCACAGCCCACCTGTAGTAAATTTCAAGAACCTACACAACAAAGGACAAAGACTTTCAAATCTTTTCACTTCCCTGTGTCTACTTTTATGGCTGAGGAGGCTGGCACTTGGCAGCTCACACATGAACAAGCATTTGGAGTGTAACCTTTCAGGAGGGCTTGCAGTCACACTTGCAGGAGATTAGAGATGTTAATCAAAAGGCACTACACAGTATTGATAGACAAATGTGTATTTACTGGACCATCAGTTTCAGCTGGGACAGTTCTCAGCTGTGCAGCTTCTGCTCTCTGAAGAGTTACACGGTCACCCTTTAAAAACCCCAAACAGACATAGCAAGAATGCAACTGCAAAACTGATTTTTATGGCTATTTTACCTCTAGAGAAGATAGTTAAGGTTACCAACCCAACCTGTCACCTTTCCTCATCTCCAGCTGGCCAATAAGTTGAAAGAGGAATTCCTCCCTGTGGCAGTGCAATGGATCATCACATTACAACTACCTCAAAAGAGAAAACTGGTCCTTAACCCACTTGTTCAAAAAAACAGTCTTGCCCACTACCACATGCATCAAGTCTTACACTAGATCTGCTTATAGATCTTTGAAATTTATACTTCACTTTAAAACAACAGCTGAAAACTTATAAAAAAGCAACTGTGTTACTAAATACGTTCATATTATGCAGCACTGAGAGCTTCCCAGTTATGGCTCAATTATCAGAAACACATTTTACTACCAAAATGATTTATTTTTGGAAATTTTAACATCCATACACTCACCCTGAGTGTAACCTTACCTAATGACCAGAGTAAGCACTGAAGTTTAATAACACTGATAGATATAAATTTTAAAGGATATTTTCAGCTTCACACTGGCCATACTCATTTTATGAAAACTACCATCAGCTGACATTGTCACACCTGCACCCTTCTACAGAAAGTCTTAACACAGACTAACCAACACATCTACTGACACCAACTGCAAGTAATTCATCTCTAGCAGAGACATTGACACCAGAGCTCTTGAATTATGTTTACAGAAAACATCAACAGTACTTGAATTAATTTAGCTCTTGTCAGAACCTAAGGATTACCTATACAGCAAATCCTTAACCTCCTCACATCACCCAGCAGTGGCTTTTTGATTATCTTTAATATGAACAGACTCGCTTAAAAGTTATTTAAGAACATATTCTCCACAGAGACTGTTGATGTAAGTGTGCTCAAGTCCATGCACAAATCTAACAAACACTACACAAGTATCCTAAGAATGCCCCAAAATCATGAGCCTTACGGATAATACACACACCCCACCACACCTGCTTCTTTAACTTGCACACAACTCTTGCTGTAGGCTAACAGAACAGCAGGACATGCATATTCCAGTCTGCTCTGATATATACAAAAAGCTTTGTGAAGTAATATCTGTTGCTCATTTCAACCAGTACTAGCAAAATATTTAGAAAATATTGTTAAAGTGACCACGGCAGATTTGAGGGGGAGGGGATGGGGGTATGGAACATACAGCACTGGAAACAGACTTGATTCTACTGACTCTGGCAATTAGGTTTATTTTTTGGAAAGAATTAAACTCACAACATCATCATTCGTGCTCATCAAATCAAAACTTAGAAGATGTTAAAGCCTACAAGTCAGAAGAGCATCACTGCACTTCTGCAGAAGAGCACAACTTACGCAAGAGCCACTTCGTAGGAGTTAACTAAACAGATATGCCAAGTAGCTTGGAAAGATACAAATTAAGTCTGTTTATCCTGGTGATGCTGCCTCAGTTGTGTTTTTTTTCCTCAGGATTGGTGTTGACACAAGCAACTTCAAAGCATTATTTCACTGTTTACACTAAACAAAACACTCCCCCACACTATCCCAGCGACCTCCTTTCTGGGGAGGGGGAAACAAGACCTGTAATATTGGTTAGGCACTGTCTTTTTATGAACTATTACTGTCACCTTGATATCTGCAAATCAGCATTCAAAAGGTAGGGGTTTCTTTGGCAAACCAGCCATGTCAGAATTTTCATCCCAAGAGACATTCAATCTGATGACAGCATTTTCAGTCAGATATAGAACTTGGATTCTCCAACTCACAGTCTAAAGAATGCCAAAGGTGATGTTGGAGTTAAAATCAATACTTGAAGTTTTCTGCATTAATAACATTCTATTGTGACTTCTATGCTAACAGACATGGAAAAATGTTTTAAGAATCAGCCATGAAGTAGAAATAAGGGGCTCCTAAACAAATCTCAAGCCCACCTTATCTTCCTGTTCTACACAGTCACACAGTAAATTCAAGGTCTCATCTTCAGTAAATACTGTTTCTTTTCAAACCTCAATCAAGCACAGGAAACATTCTCAAACATTTTAACTCTCCAAACACTGGATAGCATATGACTAGTCTTACTGCAGGGTAATTTTTGTAACTTTTGGAACAAGCCTCCACCAGTATTTTTTGAAGCCCAATCCACTAAGATTTGATCAGCACAGTCAATTCTCATACTTCTTTCATAAGAAACTTTGAATCAAGTGAGACAAACGCAGGTCTGGGGGCTTGCACCCCCTTTTTTTATTTCAGCACCTCTCCCCCTCCCCCAGGCAGCCTGCTTGCCATGGAAAAAGCTGACTTCAAGGCAAGCATATTCCATTTCCTTCCCCAGGAACTCTGCAGCAAGTTCATATAACTTCCTCATGAATAACCCAGAGGTGGAAAGTGAATAAGGAAGAAACTAAAAGATTCTGAGAAGATCTAGGACTCATAGTCAATACAAGTTAAAGGGCAGACAGTCTGCAGGTTTATCTTCTAGAAACAGAAATTATGAAGTCATAATAGGGACCTTTTCTGAAGGAGTAAATCATCCCCATTTAGGGGGAACATGTGGACAGGGTAAGGGGATTTTTCTGAAACTGGAAGGATATTTTAGTCACTTGAATGCAAGAAGCTTGTCTGCTGAATTCAGAGACCATCCACCACACAAAATCATAAAGATGACCCTCCTCTACATCTTCATTTTTCATTTAAGGTGTGAGCATAGTGAGTCCTAAACAAAAGCCTTCCCTTTGGAAACCAGGGCTAAGCAATCCCATTTTTGTTAGGAGTGGAAGGCTGGGTTAGAGTCCTGCAAACATCAGCAGCAGAAAGCAGTTGAGCAAGTTCAAGTTTTCTATTTGAAAGCAATTACTGCAGTTATACTCCTCTTGGCCCAGTCACAAAAGCAAGATGATGTTTACAAACTCTGGAGCCCTACTGTTGTGTGAGGGGAACTCTGAATTAGCCCTACCTGATAGTCTTTAGGAAGTCTGCAAAACCAGGGAGGGGTGAGAGGGGCTTTTTTTTTTGCCCTGGTTAACTCACAACAGGCTGATATCTCCACCTACATGAGTCTGAACACTCATTCCACTCCTCCACCAAACTAAGCAAAACCTAAGCTGGAGGGGTGTGTGTGTGTGCATATGGGGGTGGCAGAGGGAAATCTAGACTTTCAAGATAATTTCATTGCAAAACGAGCACAAATAAAAACAACAGGTGAATAAGAGTCAGTCCTAGAGATAAAATATCAAATTTAACAGCCAGGTAGAGACTCACTTCAGGTAAAGAAAATTACCCAGCAACTAGGTGGAAGAATCCTACCAAAAACCAGCTGAATGCATCTGAAAGATAAAACAACTTGAAGGAGGAACTCAAAGGGGTATTACAACACCTATTTGGCAGTACCTATTGTTTTACCAAACAGGAGCAGCATGCTTCTCTCCAGAGTGATCAAACTACCAGGATCCTGACATACCTTACCAGAGGACACATTTGCAGTAAGATCTTCAGGTTAAAGTTTGAAAATGCTCTGATCCTCCTGCAGTGGCAGAATGCAGCAGGAGTTTCTCAGTGTGAAGGGGTCTTTCTATATCATGGGACAGCAAACATTTCAGCTGTGGAGTTCTTAAAATCATCTCAAGTCACATACTAGCTTTAGCTAATGCCTGTAGGAAACAGTGACCCTTTTTCACAAAAGCCCAAAATGCCATGACAGAGTAGAGCTCCTCAAGGCAGGACATTAATACAGTCAACCTCAGACCACATAAAAGCAAAGTGAGAGCCCTCTGGAGATCCATCTACATATGAGAAGCTAAACCATGGGAATAAAGACTCCACAACTTTCTTGTAACTTAGCACCCTAGACAGAAACTCAAAGCACATCTCAGCCAAGTGAACCTTGTGACAAATGGCAAGTCAGAGATGGCACATTTGGTTCAGCACTGGCCCTGACCTCTCATAGCACCTGTCAGACAGCTGCTGCAGCCAGGGCAGCAGCATCCCTGAGGAAAAAGGAAACAGGCATCCCAGGGACAGTTTCCACAGCACCAGGAGCAAGTCATTAGCTTCTCGTTTGAAAAACCTGCAGGAGATGTGACCATCAGGCAGCAGTCACATGAGGATTTCATCCTAAAAGGAGCTCATCTGCTCAACTGCTCTCAGCTCCTAGAAGATCCCCTCCCTATTTTAATGCAGTGCCTTTGACCATTACACACATAGCAGTAATGCTAGTCCAAGGGAACAGAAGTAATGCTTGCCTCTGCTTTTTATAGCTGTCTGCTATTCATCCCCACCCTATCCATCCCCCTTCCCCTGCTGTAGATTCCAGCATCTACACATCTCTGCTGTGTTCAGGGAGATTAAGTTCCAACTGCGAAGTCCGAGATGCCAACTGTGGCCACTTAAATTTCAGCAAATACCATAGGATTGACTGGGAAATCATGTTTTCCATAAACTTTCAGAACCGAACCAAACCAAACCAACAACAACAAAAAAAACAAAAAAAACCAAAAAAAAACCACAAAAAAAACCCCAAAAAACACACAAAAAACAAACAGTAAAAAAAAAAAACAACCAAAAATCAGTGAAAATTCGGCTATTCAGGACTCCCAGGATAACTTGCCTTTCTTGAGATTTTCCAGCAAGAAACAAGAATATCAATGTTTAATACCAATCCATTCTATAAGCTGTCAGTTTTCTTGAAACACTTCTATTTTACTGCAAATGCCTTCTGCCTGTGCCATTTCTAGGCATCTCCTCTGTGACAAGTCTCAACAAAAGTATTGCCTTATAAAAATAATCAATACATCAAGGAGGAAAGATTATTTTTCTCAACTGAATAAGCAAGTTTAATGCTCATGAAAAAATAATCAGTTTCATCTTAGATGAAATGACCAGTAACTTTACTCTAGTTACTAGAACAACTATATTCTAGGTGAGCTTTAAACAACTTCTTAGTCTTATTCTTTTCTCTTTCCATGGTATCGTCCAGAATTCTTTGTACCAACCGTTGTAGGAGGAGTACGGCATTGCAAACCTCATTTTAACTTCCAACCTTGTTGAATGTAAACTAATTTTCACAGAGCCCATCACAACCCTGGGTTAATGACACCTGTGACCTTGTTCTTCTGTGCAAATCTGTATTGAAAAGCAAGGTTTCACTAAATACATCTTTTGACAACCATAACCAGCTACTCCTTCAATCCACCAAAGTCATGTAGCTTCTCCCAGCTAAGCAAGTTCCCATCACAAACTCAACACAAGTTCTTTGATCACAGTAAGAGATCTGCCTCCCACTCCTACCCATGTCTTGACTACTTAATATATTCAGGAGTCTGTTGAAAAGAGCCCCTGGATAGGAAAAGAAGTTTGAGAAAAAATAAAATCTTTCAGGAAGGGGACTGTAGAAATCAAAGGTCCAGAGAAATGCAAGAAGAAGGAACAAAGAATCAAGTTATTCCCATGAGAGAAATGAAAGAGTTGGCCAAAACTCCTCAGCCTGGAAACTCCCACAAGAGGGGTATGTGACAGAAGCCTAAGTGCTTCAACAGACCCAGGGGATGGGTAAGGTGTAGATCATTATTTCCATGGTCTTGGCAAGAACTAAAAGGTAAGAAAGTAAGCTAACAGGAGTCATGGCCAGAAGAAATGAAGTCAGAGAAGATGACATTTCAGGCAGAACCTGGCAAAATTCTACACAGGTCGCCCAAGGGAAAAGTGGTTTTAAGTTTAAGTGGGTCCAAGGCCAAACTGGCACAAATACTTCAGAGAGACCAATCACAACTGTTTCTGGAGGCTCCCAGGTTGAAAGCAAAGCTAGGGACAATGACAAACAGTCTTCTATATTCTTAACCTTCAATGAACATTTGTTTACATTCCCTGAACTCCAGGTGTGTATAGGTGTGGTTCTGAAGCAAGTATTTCACTTTTCTCATGGCTGACATTAAAACAAGACAGTGCTAAAATTAATAGAACAATTACACTGTGGAATCTTTCATATCTGCCTGAGCCATTAGCATCTATCCCAGGATAACCAAAATTGTGACCAAGGAGTGTTTGAGGACAAAAAAGAAGCCAGGAGGCAGAAAGCACAATTCTAAATCAGATTTATAATTATATCTCACAACTCATCTTTGAAAATCATGACAGAAGACATAATTGAAAAATCTAATCAAGATTCTCCTTTCTGCAACACTGAAACATCGCATGAAATAGAACAAATGCAGAAATCACCAGCCCATGCATGCTACTCAGTCAGGTACCTGTTGCAGTAAATTCAACAGATGCTATTCAGATAAAAAAAGACAAGCTGAGCTAAAGCTACTAACTGGGAGATATTATTTAGAATAATGGTTTAGAGGACTGTAGGCTTCTGAAAATTCCCCTGAGGACAAGGTAATCCAGACAGCCTTTTAATAGTGATTAAGTCAGGTGACACAAAGCAGAATATACTGTCATTCAAGGCAAGCAACAGAAATGCTCAAATACAGCAAGCACTTATTTCACTAGAAGAAGATTGACAAGTGTCAAGTGAAATACAAAGCTTAATCATTTCATAGCAATTTTTCACACAAAAATTCATCAGCGCATTTGTGACAAAAATCCTGGTTTAACTATAAGAAAACCACTAGTTGTTTTGGAAAATACTGGTAAACCAATGTTTACACAGAAAAATAACTGAAATAATTTCACAATTCATCTCCAAACTTCAGCTATTCTAATTACACTAACCAAAACCAGCTCCTACTGACTTCCATGATGAAGGCACAGATGAAGGCTCGTGCTATTCCTAATTAACCCTCCTGCACTAAGAAAGTGATTCTGCACCGTCTACGTGTGTCACTGAGCCAAGTGCCACACCAGCCACACATGTTATTCCATACCAGCTGAAGAGTAAGCAAGAAATACTTCCCCCATTAAAAGCTGGGCCTCTCAGCCACTCAGGAACCAGTCTAAGGAACAAAACAGCTTTCAAAACATCATCTTTATTCTCCAGGGAGAATTAGGGGAAGAATAGAATAGGAAAGGCGAAGATTAGTTTAGCATGACTGGCACAGAAAGCTGTGAAGGCAAGAGCATCTGTGACAGTCTGGAAATAACAGCTAAAAAAAAAGTTAGGACTTAAAAGCTGAAAGGGAATAAAAAGTAAAGAACAGCCACAGACTTGCTACAGGACTTCCCCTAGTTGATTGTACCACCCCAAATACAACACTACCCTCCATAAAACACAATTTGAAATCACATAAGGAATCCTTGTCATTACACAAGATCCCATACACAAACTACTGGAAGAACCAGTCTCTTCAGAGCAAACCAGGTTAATTAGCTAGATTTCCAAAAGATGCCTCTAGATATTCTGAATGGACCCCTGGAGTAATCCTGATGAATGGAAACAGCAGATACATCCTTTTAGCCATTTGGATGTGCCTCAATATCTGTGTGCCTGACAGTTGCTACAGGCTCAGCCCAGGCCTCAGACAACAGATTTGGAATTTGAGCAGAGACCAGAATCCTTACTGACCTCAGGAAACACATTTTAGACCAAAATAAACAGGAGTAGAGAAGCAGGAATGAAGACATCACAGGCCTTCTGGAGCCATACCTGTTAGAGGCAAACCAACTGCTAGTAATGATTTTATTCTGAACTTTTTCACACTCTCCAGTAAAGAAAAAAATGCCTTTAAAGTTTTTTGTCAGTAAGCACATAAGACCTTCTCCTGTATGTCTGCAACAAGTCCTGGGAAAAGACTTGCAGAAACTCAATACCCTTTGACAACTCTGTGAAACAGCTTTTCATCCAGATAAAGGAAGTCCAGCTCACCAATTCTATTCCAATCGGCAACAAAAAAACATGGCTAAGGCATCTTGGAGCTGATTCTCAGATCTGCTGGGCATAAGCCTAGCATCCCATAAAAAGCTTTAGGCATGTGGAAAAGAGGCCTCAAAAAAGAACAGCCTGTCCCAGCAGCCTGAGCACAGCAATGCTCTGTTTATACATGACCACTGTGAAAAAAATTGACACCATAAAGAAGGACATCTACACAAGGTAAAATCCACCTAAAAACAGTATTAAACCACCCTGCTCATCACTTTGCTTTGTTTCAAGTCGTTGATAAGTGCTAATGATGAGCACAGAACACAAAACAGTTATAGAAGAAACAGTCATCCCTTCTACAGGCACGGCTCCCCTCTGCTAATTTACCCAATATATCTATATACACTAAACCTTTATATAGTCTGGCTAAAAGTTAACAAATATTTGGGTATCTTTTGATATGTGTGCTAGTGTGTCTGTCCCAGTGAGGTTTCTTGAAAGGATACAGGAATATAAATTAACATTAGCAAGGCATTCTTCTATACCATAGAACAAATTAAGTAGTAGAGGAGACAGCCAATTACCAACACTATTTTAAGTACAACAGCTACCAACGAGAGCAACAGGATTTGGTATGCAACACTACAACCATACAAAAGGAAGAGACAACACCCTAGTAGCCTACCTGATAATTGCAAAACAAGTATCAGTTTATCTTCTCTCTCTCAAACAGGATAGCCTAGTTAACATCCCCCAGTTACATTTCCCATTTTCTGAGTTCTGGAGCAAAAGCAGCAGAAAGGAAAATGAAATTAACTCCATCTTCATTAATTCTGAAAATACGCTTGAACCTTAAATAACAGCCTTCCATCCTATTCAGGGAGAACACAAAGTGCTCATTCTTGAGATTAGAAATTGAAATTAAATCAGAAATTATACAAGATCAGAGGAGCAATTCCAGTAGATGTTTCTTTGCTAGTATCCAGTTTTAGAGTACAAAAAAAAAAAAAAAAAAATCAGAATCCACTGGTTTAGACAGAGGATCATAGGATTAAGTGTCAACACACATTCTGCCCAACCATTATCTTACAGGAAATAAACCAGCTACATCTTAAGTTACTTTCATGACTTCACAGCTAATAAGCTCCAGTCCCACCACAGCTGGAGCTGGCAATAGCAGTTTCCAGAAATCCACCCAGCTAATCCAATAGCAAAGAACAGAAGTAAGTATTGATGAAATTAGGGAATAGAGAAAAAAGACTTTTAGATAAAGAGACACATACGAGTACAGTACCAGGCAGACAGTGGGGGACCATCTGAACATCACTCTATTAGATTTAAGCAGAAGCTTTCAGCCTTGCTACCACCTTTGAACTGTTTCAGACAAACTTGATATTAACCAAGTATCCTAGTCCTATTCTTTTCCTAAAGTTTTGGAAGAAGTCCAAGATAAATTAAGCCCATTATACACACACTTTCTTGTTCCATTAATGAAAGTATAGCTAGATTGTCTCTTTTGAAGTGTATGCAACAACCATGAAGACCCATTAATGGTTAGTGCAAGACTTGTTTTATGCTAATATTTAGAATTCAAAGATGAACTAGTAATTAATACTGCTCTTCCCCTCCCCTCTGCACTCCATGTGGCATGGATATTAGTGTCCTCTGGGCATTTGAAGCCATGCATCATTATAATTTCAACTTGAAGTCAAGAGGGAATTAAACTAACTATGTAATAACATACTTTAATTATTGTTCTAAACACAGAACACCTGCATGCACTCTCTTTTGTATTGGAAATATGCATACTAAGAAGGTAAGCAAATGTATAGAAAACCAGCTATGCCCCCAAGTTCTATGTATGCAAAAGCCCCAGGAATACAGAGTAGTGTCTTAATCTTAACCCTTTTAAATAATGTTAG
This sequence comes from Cettia cetti, assembly GCA_013401135.1. NCBI lineage: Eukaryota > Metazoa > Chordata > Aves > Passeriformes > Sylviidae > Cettia > Cettia cetti. Next base: position 11,950 of record VZUI01007178.1, on the reverse strand, counting down.
CTGTTGATAGCACTGCAATCTTTGTCTTTGAAAAAGCCAATGCCCACAAAGCCAATTCCAGCTAATGAGCTCTAGATGTCTTGCCTTAGGAAGAGGAGAGGCCTGCACTCAACCACCATTCCTAAGGGAGCAGAGATTGTGGAGCTGTTTTTCTAAATCCTCCTCAATTCCCTCATCAGTCCTACCAACTGAGCCACCTCTAGAGCTCCTAGGGCAGCAGCAGCCACAGCTGAAAGGGGATATGAAACAAAGACTCCACTAGCCACAGTGATGGCAGCAGCTGATGGATCAAACCCTCATGGAACTCTCAACAAAACCCACTCTTTTTCTCCCGGCTTTGGTTCTGAGCACAGGTATCATCACAGGCCTTTTCAACACTAAGAAACACAAATGTCTCTGTTTTATTGCTACATTGAATCACACAACAGTTGCACTCCATTTGAACTTCACATTTCCACACCAGACTTATCAAACAGAGTGTAGACCTGCTCATGGCTAGTAACAGAAGTGTCATTAATCCAAAAGAAAGGGACAGCACACCTAAGCTGTCCTTCATTTCAGCCCCAAGCAAAATACCTGCTCAGTTTTCAATTCAGCACATGCTAAAGAGGCTGGTAGGGAAGCAACTAGAAATAAAACACCTTTTTTTTTTTTTTTTTTTAGTTCTCTGTAAATTTAGTTTCTCTGTAAAATTCTCAGGAATAAGTTGAACAGAAAAATAAGAGTCACCACTCTAAGAGAGAGTGCAAGTTCTTTCATGTAGATCAACACATGCAAGGAACTTGAATAAAGGATTAAACAGGGATTATGCACACAGTTAAATATATATGATAGAGCCAGAGTTTAGCTGTGAAAAAACTAAGTTTATAAACACATTTCTGAAACAAATGCTTCAACCATATTTCAGCAGGACTGAATCTGAACAGAATCTTCTCAACAGTACTTAGTGGCTACAGTAAATCTTTATCCCATTTGCAGCACCAACCACTACACTGGACTTAATTACTATTAAAAATTAATTGCTTACAGCAGCAAAAACCCCACAGCATAAAACAGCATATGTACCCCACAATTCCATGCTATTTGAATATACAACAACCAAGACATGATCAATCCCACTGTAACAAAGCAGCAATAGAACTTCAACATCCAGTCAACTCTTTCAGATTCATGTAAACTGGAGGGGATCTGATATAGCTTTATATTATTACAAATCAGACAAAAACCACAAATGGGCATGCCTTTGGAAGGAAAACTTTGTAACAAGGGTAGTAAAGTACATGAAGCAGCCTTTGAAAGTAAGTACATGCCCTGTAAATTTACTCTAAGCATGTAAATTCAGAATGTTTCTCTATTTTTTCCCCTTCTCCCACTGACATGGATCTGGAAGCTATGAAAGGGAGATTATGTCAGCAAGTCTTCAAATTTATTTCATTGCTGACCCCTAGTTACTCCTCTGGTGGGTAACAATGTTATAGCTTTCCTCATAAGGATGAGTATCAATAGACAACACAAAGCCATGGAAAGTGGGCCAACACTAAAAAAAGCCAGAGTAATTTTGTTAGCCCAAAGCTGGAGCCATAACTCAAAAATATGTCCCAGTAACTACTTTACAGTCTCAGCACTTCATTTGCCACTGACTCCCTGCTGTACCAACTTTCTCCAGATTCCTTGGCAAGCTGAAGATTCACAGAGTACCAAATCTTTACAATCCATCCTAATGGCTTAGGGACAAACAAATTATCACTGATAGCAAGCTGCCACAAGCCAGGACTATCTTTGCTGTCAGCCAAAGCTTATTTTGTTTACCTCACATTTGCAGTGATCTGGGAGTAGATATGAGCAGCTTGAGAAGCTCTGGTGACACGCAAGTCTGTGCTTCTGCCTAAGCCCTGTGACAATTAACATTCTGACAGCCCTCAGTCCAAGTCCAGAACACACAGTGTTAGACAAAAGGAATCTGAATTCTGGAAATTAACCTCTGAAGAATTGCCACCAGCTGGGTTTGGGCAACCACTTTGCCCCCACCTCCTCCAGAACAAGATGTGTGGTTTATAGCCTGGTAGTCTCTCCACAACTCTGAAGTTATCACAACTGAACAGCAAACATCAGAAGGCACTGCAGGAGCACTAAATATTTAACAGCCAACACCTTACATGTCTGTGCAAGCTCAAACATTTCATTTTCCCTACTTCCTTTCCTTCCTCACTTTCTGATAGGAGAAAGCACCAATATGTGTGGATGAATCATGGAAAAATACTGTGTTCTACAAAGGTATCCAACAGCCAAAGACAACACTAAAATATTCTTGGCCTCTATATAACCATATGATTTAAACAACAGTTAATAACCAACACAGGGGTGCTATCAGGTCATTGTGGTGTGCAAAAACCAGTCATTGCTGAGGGGCAGCACATGGATACACCTGCCCTTAACAGCTCCAAGTAGGCATGGTCTGACTTTTAGAATTTGCTGATTACACGTAGTCAATCACAGTAGAAATTCCATACTGTGTTACAAGGGAAATCATGTCACTGTACCATAAAAGAGTCAGAACCATCAAAATCACCACCATTAAAAAAAAAAAAAAGAAAAAAAGAAAGGGACACTAACAAACTATTAAGCAGTAGCACAGGTTACCAGACCAGTACTGTTAAAATTGTCCTCAGTCAGTAGGAAGAACACTATTACCAAAAATTGCACACCCTAAAAAACTTCTACTTCAGGAGATTAATTGAAGATCAATAATTAAGCTATTTAAATATTTCTCAACTTACTGCTTAAAGCATGTGTCAATCAAGTCTTCCAAGTATGAACAAGTTCCCTAATTAGATCTTAAGTTCTCCAGCTGGAATCCAGGACCTATTACATTAAAAGTGTAGATTCTGTCTTAAAGTAGACTGTTGAACTTTGCAATGCTATAAACAGAATCATACATATTCAGGGGAAAAAAAAAAAAGAAAAAATGAAAGAATCCTTTGATGCTTTAGTTAACTGTTACTTCATACAATAATTCTCTCCAATTTGCATTAAGGGGTAAGGACATTTTTCTACCTACCATAGGATACTGCATCAGTATTAAGATTCACCAAGAGTCTGAAAATGTAGAATTTATCCAGTTTGAACATTATATGCCTAAAGTTATTTTGGATGGTATGTTCACAATACTAGAAAGTACTGGAGAGACTAGCAACACAGTGGACTACATGGAACTAGAAGAGGCACTGCAACAATAATTTAAAGGTTATAATAATCAAATTATAACATACTAAACAAAGCCCACCAGAACACATCCTGCCGGGAGCAAGATATTTATAATCAGGACTTTCAAGACCAAAGCAGGATGTAAACAGATTGCAGTTTGTATAGTAATACTCCAGCCTTATCTCAGATTTAAAAAAATAAACCCAACAAAAAAAAAAAAAAAAAACAAAAAAAAAAAAAAAAAAAAAAAAAAAAAAAAACACAAACCCCCCCCCAAAAAAAAAAAAAAAAAAAAAAACAAAAAAAAAAAAAAAACCACAAACCCCTCCCCAAAAAAAAAACCAAAGCAAAAAACCAAAATAAAACACCAAACAAACAACCAAAAAACAGCCAAAAAAACCAGCTTCAGAGTATGAGCACCTGTGCATCTGTCCTAGGGGCATATAATTGGTTACTCAAGGACTATTAGGCTGTTTCTTAGCAACCTCTGCAAGCTCTAATCAAGTAAGACTAAGATTGTAATTTAGCCTTGAAATGCCTTGTCCCTTCCATCTAATGCAGCTTTCTGTTGAGAAGCAGTCATTGCAACCACAGATAAAATCCAGGTCACTACATGATTCAGCTCAGAGTTCTTGTTATCAGAAGATCCTCATGTTAAATATGCTTTTCCCACTTTATTTAACATCTGAAAGAGTAATAATAAAATAAGTATTTAATTTTTCTCCTTTATATGCAAATTAAAGGCCAGCTACAACCATGAAGAAAACCCTTGAGAATGGTTTAACAAATGAGCATAAGGTAGAGCTCAACTCTTAAACAATATTTTATAACTGTGAATCATTCCCCAACTATAATTACAAGAAAAATGCTTAATAATAAAAGCAGTAGTAAAGACATTTCAGGTAAACAGCAAGAATTTCTCTCAAAACTCAACGGTATTTAGATCTTTGGAGATGCTCAAATGTGCCTACTATGTTGCCCACACTGGACTTCTAAAATTAACACTCTTCAAGCAGAGTCTGGCCATCAGACCAGAAAAAAAAAAAAAAAGCACTGGAGTAATCAGAAATAAACTCATCTGTTCAGTTCCAGTCTAGCATTGTTGCTTGTCTGTAGTGTAAATGGGCACATGATAGACTCTACTGAAGACAGCAATCAATCATTTATATAAAGTATTTCTTCCCGTACAGTAAGCAAAGGTACCAAAAGACTGGTTATGTCAGGGATGGCCACCCCTCCCTGAGTCGAGGTGATCTACACCAGAGCCATCCCACTGCTCTCCTCAGCTCTGTCCCTGCCCTCCCTGGGTGCACAGAGGGGAAGGAGCAGCTCCAAGGGAGCCCCACCACCCCACAGGAGGCAGGAGGTCAGGTGTCTGACATGAGCAGGCAGAGGTGCTCTCAGCCGGTTCATTCCCCAGCCCCGTGGGAGCAGGGGCAAGGTTGGGTGGTCAGAATACACCTCACCTGCTCCTGTGAGAGCTGAGCAGCTCAAAAGCACTGAATAGACACAGCACAGGACTGCCAGCAGTCACCTCCGACCAGAGATTGACCCGTTTTAGACACCCACCATCCAAAGGCAGAGCAGATTTCTAGCAAAAAGCCCATCAAAGGTTTATCACAGTACAGAGAGGGAGGGAATGGTGGAGTTACTGCCAAGGAACAGCAGAAACTCTCCTTTAGGTAAGCAAATGGATAAGCATCCAGGAGCCAGAAGCACCACCAGTACACCCTTATTTCTCACTCCTTGAAGCAGCCTCTCTCCTTCCAAACTGATGCTCTCAAGCTCCTTCCAGATCAGAGGATTACTGCAGCTAGAACTGGAGAGGAACAAGGGAAAGCAAATGGGTGTGCTGGCAGAAAAGGCAGGGTCACTTTCTAGTCTCTTCAGCAGGCTGAGCAGCTCTGAAACGGGCAAGGCAAGCAGGACCCATACAGAGTTGACAAAACACGGAGCTTGTTTTCAGAAGAGCAGGGAGGGAAGCTTTCTGGCACACAATAACCTAAAGCTCCTGCAGATGACTAAGTATACAATGTGATTATAGCTGCTTTATGAACTTAGGGTAGTTTTTAAAGTACATTCATAGCATGTATTTCAGAGCCAACACAAAGCAACACCTAGAGGAAAAACAAGCGAGGGAGTCAGACTACACAGAAAAGGATGAATTCCACTCATCTCACCTACACAAAGTGACTTGAAGGCATTGCTTAGAGGGGCCAGACAGCTACTGGCCCACAGGGGACAAGACAAAAGTAGTTTTCAAGGTTAAAAAACAAAATCATGATTCACCTTACACATTTTTCTCAAATCTCCTCATCCAAGAAAAGCTTTGTGGCAAAAAATACGTATTAACATTAAAAATTCATTACACCATTTTTGGCATTTTTTAAAACCCAGAAAATGTAGTTGTTCCACATATTTTTGACAAAAACTTAATTTTTGCAGCTCTTGTGCTGAAAAACAATGAACCCCCAATAATTCTCAAAGCTAGCTGCATTTGCATAAGAAATACAAGCAGTAGCCTTAAACACAGAAAGCAGCTTCTGCCACACAAAGCTCCTTAACATCCAAACTAACACTTGAACCTCACAGGATCACTCAAGCCACCTAAAATACAGTGGGAACACAACCTAATTAGGCCAAATAATACAAGTCTGATATAAAACAAAGCAATTACAATTTTACCCCAGCTATGTTCAAGATAAACCTGATTGTTTAAAGATTAAAGCTACAAGTGGCCATGTCTCCAGAAAATCTATGCAGACTTTATTTTTATTGAGAAAATAGCATTTGGAACATCTTTAAACAGCCCAGAGACAGTGCTACAAAGCCTCTACTGCACTGCAGTGAATCAGACATGCTCTGCTTCTACCTCACATCCTCTCGTGTAAGAGTAATCCCTGACTACTTTAATACCTATTCCATTTTCAGTCAAAGATTTAATGCCCACACCAGCTGTGTGGCTAGGAGTGTAGCATTTCACAGATAGGCTGGCTGGAGCACCTTCTGGAATAAAGATTAGAAAGCTGACAAGAGGTGTACAAACACATTGTCAGTGGCTGGGAGGTGAGGGAATTCGTCTGCAAGTTTTGACTTCAGCCTCAGTGTTTCCAATAAATAAGCATATGTTTATTTAAGGAAATTTTCAAGGAGTATAAATAGAAGTGTTCTTTACTATCTGACCATCTCTGTGACATTCAAAAAACCCCCAGAACTTCAAGGTATAAAGTTTAAATAGTTAGCAGAATAATGTCTTTTGAGGCATATTTGTTTCCGAGACATAAGAAATTCTAGATTTAGTGACATGAATGCATGAAAGATTAAGAGTGCAAAGAGCACTTCTGCTTAAAATTAGAAGACAGATTTCCTATAGTTACATGAAACTTAAGTCTTTAGACTTTCTATTCTGGGCTAGCTGCAAATAGTTGCTGGCACACACAGCATGCCAATAATAAATCCCTTTTTCAAAGAGTGGTTCTGAAGTGGTCACCATTAAGGCCTTGGGTCTTTTTTAGAGGTGACACCTGCAGCTGCTATTGAAATCAACTGGAGTTGTCACTTCCCAGCATTGCTGAAGTCACTCTCTAAAACATCATCCCATTATCTTCTTTTAAGAAAGAGCAAAACAAAACCTGAAAACTACCCTTTGCATTTGTGTCACTTGAGACCAAAGAGATATCACTTTTATAATAAACTATTTCCTCAACCTTTCATTTCTGATCAAAAAGGCTTCAAGGCAAATACAGTACTGAGCAGGTGAAAGCATATAAATTCCACAATCTACCTCCCCAAAAGTGAGGAAACATGAATCCATGTTTCCTGATTCACAAGGTATTTGCTCATGATTTGCAACAAGCAGGGGAAGGGTTTATGAGCACGACTGCATGTCGTGCAAAATAATATTTGGCAAAATAAGAAATATTTTGGCGTGGCAGTTCCACAAGAGTTTGCTGACAAGCCCACCAGGCACAGGTAGTAAGCATGCACCAAGTTTGGGGAGGGAAATTCAAGTAGAGTCAGCAAACCCTTCCACCTGGGGAAAAAAGGCTACTGGTAAATAAGACATTAAACATTTGTGTAGAACATCAACATACAGCTGCCAACTAGATTTTTTTTTTTCCACGTTGATTTCCTGTGCTAAAAAGTTGTGATGCATATACATTATAGCCCATCGCTACCAGGTGAATTTTACATTTTGGCATAAGGTCTTGCTCTCACTTCTTATTCCCTGCCCTCAGGTCTTGCTTGAAACTGCTTTTGAAAGCACTTCCCCTAAAAAGGAGTTTCAAAGGAACAAAGAACAACTAATTACAGGTAAAGGTTGCTGTGTGTGCCTCCCCTGATGTTTCATTTGTCAAATTGTAATTTTTTTCATAAGAAAAAACATACCTACTGTTCCTCTAGTACAGCCGTGCATGAGTTCTTTTTCCAGTGCTAAATGGCCTAACTTTAACCTGCCTAATTTAAGCATATCTGTCCCAATGGGTTGCCATCCAAGATGACAGGATGCATGTTTACTCTGTCAGGGAGCAGAGAGTAATCTAATCCAGGATATTTTCATTACAAAGCCTCAAGATCCTCATCAGAAAGCAGTGATGGCTGTGTTTGAGACAGGAGATAGACCAACTGTGGATCCATCAGCCAAACAAAAATAGACAAGAGTATTTCCTACAGCCAGGCTATCTAGTTCCCTAGAGGCACCAGGGATCCCAGATAATGAGCTTGAAGGCTAGATCTTCCAGGGCCCTAACCACCTTCATCTCTCAAATTAAAATGACAGGGAGAGCTTGATGCAGAATCCTGCAGTTGACCAGGCAACATGTGAAAGTGCCAGGCAGAATGCTGTTCCCATTAAGCAATAAAAGCTGCAAGGTCAAGTATTCCTGCTCAGGTTTTGGCAGGGGAGGGGACAGGTTGCTTTCTAAGAAATCTAATATTTACTGCTGCAGCCAAGGTATCCTCTCAACAGCTTTAAATATTTGATGGTTCACACTCCTGTGTATGTTTTAGATGAAGACTGAACCCCTTCAGGCATTTGGATGAGACCCACGCATGGGCTGCATACAGATGAAACTCTCATACAGCCTGGCCATTCAAATTTTAGGCATTTTTTATCTACCTAAGAGTTAACATTACCTCAGATTAGAGAGAGGTGCTACAACCACACTCTAAATAGGAAAAACACTAACATAATGACTAAAAAAACCCAAAAAACCCCAGTTAGTTGCCTAATCCTAGTGGGAAAGGCATCCTTTATCCAAGCAACTTCCAAGGACTGTCTGAATCTCTAACACCTATCCTTCAGATTGGTTAGAGTCCTAGCTAAGCACCAAGGAAAGGGAGAGGTGAAAATACTTGTTGCTGCTACTTGTCTCCAAGACCCTGAATGCTGAAATTCACCTGGGGAGTTCAGAGCATACAGTACCCATGGGTGCACTGTCAGTCACAGCAGGATCTCAAAAACAGAGGGGCTGAGAGGAGCTAATGAGGCATACTGTAATACACGATTTCAACATCCACAACTAGTCAGAACAATTCCTCTATATGACTAATTAACTGAAGTAATGGATGCCATACCAATATTTACAGTACAGGAAAAACTCTGAATTCCCTGAGGGAAAGAACAGGGTGGGGGGAAAAAACCACACACAACTCCATTTCATGCCATCCTGGAAAGGAGTAGAAGAAATGGTTCCACATAACCCATCCTGCAGAACAACTAACTTTAAAACACCATCTTCAGAAGCAACCTTCAATTAACCCCAAATCTAGAATTCTGCCAATGGCTATTAATAAATATTAACGTGTCAGGTATTTATGAAGCTTCAGTGTCAGAATAAAAAGCTTTACGCAAGGGAAAAAAAAAATGTTCAAGACTAACAAGCCTGAACTGTAACTGATCAGAATCAATTTCAAAGCTACTTGAATTCTCCTGTCTTCTTTGTTTTAAAGTTGCACATAAATTTTAATTGCATCATTTGTTTGTTAACAATCTCAGACAAGCATTAAGCTTGAAGTTTTACAGCAGGAGGCAAAGAAAAAAATGTGAGGAAGGTGGGTGAAGAAGACAGCTGTATTGTTCTAGCTGTTCCTCAGCCTCTCCCACTGCCAGATTTCTGTGGATGATGTATCCCAAGGTAGCAATTTTAAGAACCTTCTGGCACTATCCCAAGCTCCCTCTTGCAAATCAGAGATCAGACTAATGATATCAAAAAATAAGGACAGGAAATAGGAATAAGCTGGATAACTGACACTGTTTCAAACACTGGAAGTCACTGAACTCTGGTACTGCAGCTTTACAGAAGAGACAGTTGCTCAAACTGAAAAATTTTACCTCATAAAATAAAAAAAGGAAAAATCAGTAAAACAAAACAAACCACTTTTCAAAAAATTACTTGCTTTACAGCTACTGCTAGCTTGAGACACTATAGTATCACAGACTTCAAGAAACTCCCCCCTCCTCCCAGCAATTTATACATTACTGCATTAGTCTCTAAGTGAGGGAGTTATCATTTAGATGAGGTTCACAAAGTCTGCCTATACTCATGTTGGTTTTCATCAGTATGGAGCTTAAAATTCAACCTAGAACTGCTGAAATAAATTCTTTACTCACTGCCAACACCAAAGCAAATTTGTTTCATAAGAGAAGGACACAATTTCCAATGCTCTTTACTCTTGCTCCTTCCCATCATATTAAAGAGACAGTAACTTCATTGCTGTTGTACAGCAAAAACAAAAGTCATACGGAAAGACTGCACCCATATTGTTGTTTCTCATTTGCAAAGTTAAATACAGAAAAAATACTATTTATAATTTTGAAATTAGCCCAGGGAGTTGAAGCATAACCCAGGAACTCAATCTACTCCAAAACCCCCTTGTGATAAACTAGCACTACAATTAAGCCTCTCCTTGCAAAGCTTACACAGCTTATACACAGCTCTGACAAAGATGCCATGTTCCCCATCAACAGACTGAACACACAAAGTCCAAGCTCTAATTACAACATACAGAAGGGACTTCTTTCCATAGGTGTATCCACAGACTGTTGTAAGTAAAACTACTCCACTGCTTATTTTTAGAACCCAGGGTGGGCTGGGAGAGCATTCAGTAAACCATCCAAAAATCAGCTAACCACCCACTAGACTGCAGTGGCACTGTTCAAATAAATTACAGCCCGCTTTGCAACAGCTGCAGGGAAAAATGGTGGAAAAAAGAAATACCCTGAGCACTTAAATTCCCTTAAAAGGCTGGGGACAATAGTACAAGAAACAGCAGCAGGCAGGGCAGTGTGGGCTGCACACACTGCATTAATTCACCTGCAAAAGGCAGGGCAAACAGGCCTTACTTAGGACTGGGTGAGCACAGAACAACAATATCCGGCAGCTGCAAGGTAAGAATGTGCTTATTCCAACAGAGAAAAATTCAAAGAAGGCTGGGCTTAGGGACCTGCAGTGCAAGGATTATCAAACTCTCCTTGTGTTTCAAGTAGCAATACTAGAAACTGGCAAAATAAAAGCATGAGTTAAGTTACCTTTACTTCCTCATGCAGATAACATACAAAGTTTGAGGTGCTAACGTTACTGAAATCTCCTGATGAAGAGTTTACGATTTCATCAAGTTTGTATTAAATGGCCAATAAAGAGGAAAAAGAATCTTAATTTTCACTTTGATCTTATAACTTAAGAACACAGTTCAAAATACCCTGGGTTTATGGTATCACTACACTCATTAAGAGGAACATTTCTAAGTTCAAGAGGGCACAGGACCAGCAAAGCCCATCAAAAAACCCCACCCTGGCAACCAGAACTTAAGTGCCTCTGCATGGAAAAATTGTACCTTTTTTTATTTTAACACATTTAACTGCAGCAAACTCAGTCAGCCCTTAATTTGCAGAGCATAAGCATCAGATTGGAGGGTCCCTGGTAGCACAGAAAGTGAAATGATGCAGACTGGCTTCCTTTAGCTTGAAATGCAAATGAAGCATTTTTGTCCCTAACCATTTCTGGCAGGCACAGGTAACTAAGATCCCAAGAGCTACAGACTGAGAGGTCAGCAAGGGCCATTCCATCTCTAAATCCCCAGGTGCCAAATGCAATCCGCAGGTACCGAGGCTTCCGATACGCATCTCCCGGCCGAGCTGGGGCACTGCACCATCCCCATTCCTCAGCACCTCACAACTTGCCAGCTTCCACCCCGTGGCCCACTTGGAAGGGCTGAGGGCAACAGCTGTGAAACTCCCTGCAGGATCCTACCTGCCTGCAGCCGGGCAGGGAGCCCAGCCTTCCCTCCCTCCCTCCCCAGCGCCGGGCACTCTCCACACCCAGCACCCCCGAAAGCAGAAGGATGCATCCAGTCTCTAAGGACAAAGGACTAGCCCGCAGCCCCTGCTCATGTTCCATCCCTGGAAGCGTTCAAAGCCAGGCTGGATGGGGCTTTGAGCAACCGGGGCTAGCGGAAGGTGTCCCTGCGCACGGCAGCGGCGCTGGAGCGAGATGGTCTCTAAGGCCCCTTCCAACCCACAGCACTCCGTGTGCGGCGCACAAGGTGGCGGGGGCGGAGGTAACGGCGCGCTGCGGGGGCGACACACCGAACCCCCCGAGCCGCGGAGGGCAGGGCGCAGCGGGGGCGGCCGCGGGCTCCCGCACACACGGGCACGCAGAAGCGCGGTGTCGGCGGGGCCGAGGCCGGGCTCGGAGGGTCGGCCGCGGCCCCCCCGGGCGGGCGGTGCCGGTGTGGGTGCGGCGGG